>CAUYQU010057497.1:0-29144 GCA_963574635.1 Cheracebus regulus | reverse complement strand
GTCCTTCCTTCCGTCGCTTACTCCCTCGCTCTCTCTCTTATTTCTTTCCTTCCTACCTTCCTTACTTTCTTTCTATTTTCTTTCTTTCTTTCTTTCTTTCTTTCTTTCTTTCTTTCTTTCTTTCTTTCTTTCTCTCTCTGTTTCTCTCTTTCTCTCTCTCCCTCCCTCACTCCCTCCTTTCTCCCTTCCTTCCTTCCCTCTCTCCCTGTTTCCTTCCTTCCGTCCTTCCTTCTTCTCTCTCCTCCCTCCCCCTTTTCTCCTTTCTTTCTCTCCGTCCTTCCTTCCTTCCCTTTCTTCCTCCCTCTCTCTTTCTTCTTTCCTTTTTCCCTCCCTTCCTTCCTTTCTCTTTTCTCTCTTTCTCTTTCTTTCTTCTTCCTTCCTTTTTTCTTTCTTTCTCTTTCTTTCTTTCTTTCTTTCTCTCTCTCTCCCCCTCCTTCCTTTCTCCCTTCCTTCCTTCCCTCCCTCCCTGCTTCCTTCCTTCCATCCTTCTTCTCTCTTCTCCCTCCCCACTTCTCTCCTTTCTTTCTCTCCTTCCTTCCTTCCTTCCTTCTTTCCTTTCTCTCTCTCTCTCTTTTCTCTTTCCTTCTTTTAGGTGGGGGAGTCTCACTTTGTTGTCAGGCTGAAGTATAGTGGTGTGATTACAGCTTACCATAGCCTTGACCTCCTGACCTCCTGGACTCAAGCAACCCTCTTACCTCAGCCGCCCCACCCACCCCCGTAGTAGGACTACAGGTGCACACCACCATGCCCAGGTAATATTAAGACATTTTTTGTAGAGATGGGAGTCTCAGCATCTTGACCAGGCTGGTCTTGAACTTCTGGGCTCAAACAGTCCTCCCATCTTGGCCTCCCAAAGTGCTGTAATTATAGGTGTGAACCACTGTGCCTGGTCCCCCACTTTTCTTTTAATTCCTCCATCTCATTCTTCCAGCACCATTATGGCCTTAAAATGATAATGATGATGATGATAGCTGCTTATGGTAATATAGATATTACCATGTATATTAATTACCATGTTCTATTAATTAACTCATTCAGACCTCACAGTAGCCCTGTCAGGTGAATTCTATTATTAGTCTATTTTTACAGATGAGGAAAGTATGCACAAAGAGTTGATTTGCCCTGGTTTACACAGCTAGTAAGTGGCGGAGACAGAATTGAATCCAAGCAGTCTGATTTCAGAGGATATGTTTTCATCATATGATTTTGTTTCTCATCACTCCTCCTTCCTATCTGGCCAGATTCTGTGTTTTGTCTTCTCCTTCTTCCTAGGATGGACTTTTGGGATTCCTGTGTCAGTTAAGATCTCCTATAAAGCGGTGCCTGAGGCTAAACTAATGTGCCAATATTGGACTAGGGAAATGCAATCCCAAGGAAACAGGACAGACGGAGAGAAAATGTAAGGGAGTATATTACTGAGCTTAATGACAAGCAAATTCCTTGGCCTTTGGGGATATCTTTATGGAGAATAAATGAAGGGACTGTATATCCAGGAGTCCATCTAGGGGTGAGGAAGGAAGTGGCATCCATCTGCTGACGTCCATAACCCATAGGTCAAAGTTGGATCTGTGGAGTTTTACTGTAACATGAGTGCCAAGTGAGTCCTGGTGTCCCCACAAAGCTCAGCACAACAGGAATGTGGGGGCATGGGGTGCATTGAGTCTCTAGTCTGTAGCCACAGTGAAGGCTGGAGACAGTTGGCTCCACGATCTATGGAAGACGGTGAATTCTACTGGGGGCTTCACAGGTCAGAAAGCAAAGCAGGCACAGATCTGGAGTGATGCATAAACAGAATCTAGTACATGCCTCTTTCCCCTTCCCTGTAGTAATAAATATCATAAAAAGAAAGCAGGAAGAAAACAATGTCACAAAAAGGAAATTTATCTTAGGAGCTCTTGAAACTATTACATAAGGAAAATACAACACAGAAAAATTGCACAGGACAGGACTCACGCCAAGAGAGTACTTTGCCTTCACATGGGCAGTAGCAATTCAGTGTCCTACCAACCTCTTCCAAATGTTCCTGTTGTCTCCAGACCACAGAGTTCTGGCCCAGCTAGTTCCTGGCCAATTTCCAAGCTCATACTTCTCTGTAGAGTCTTTATTTCCTGCTCTAGAATTTATCGCTTCCCAGGATTGTTGGCCGTTGATATTCTCTCTGGGGAAACCTCTTTCTTCGTTTCAGGGAAAGACTGGCCCTAAAAATCCAGGAAAAAAGTCAAATGATCATCTGCCTTCATCAGCTCTCTGAAGTCTGGGTTCTTTGGTCTTCAAAAGAAGTGTGGAGCCTAATCCACATCTTATTAAAGTGCAAATATGTTAATTGTATTACATAGTCCACTAAGCAGTAGCCACTGGTCAAAGAGGGTTTATTAACCCACTACTATTAGGTGAAGAAAGAGAGGGGCAACATGCAGATGTTCTGTTCCCCTGGTTTTGTTTCTTTGGAGATAATATAAAAGATAGTCTTTGTCCCTTTAGTTGCCTGCCTGGGTACCCTCATATCCACAGTTGTCCTGAAAGACAGATTATTTCTCCCAAATGATTAGAAGACATAAAAACTCTCTGATTTCTGTTTTTCTTGAGATAATTTTTCACCATCTTTAGTCTTGCTATTATTTTACTGTCCTTTAAGTTTTTGAGTCCTCTAACCATTAGCAAACTGTGAATAGAGTTAATGATTTTCCCCTAAATAATGTGTATAATGTTAAATAAAATAGGAGGGGTCAGTAGTTCTAAAACAATTGATGATGCCCAAAGTACCTAATAAGCTTGCTAAACATTCCTGTGTTTCCTCACTACCATAATGCAGTGTTTTATTCCATCTAAGACACCACTGATTGCAGACTCTACTGATATATACCACTAAAGAAAAATGGCTGCAGTGAAACAATGGCATCATAATTCCTCTCACTCAGAATATTTATTTTAGACTTGTTAAAAGAGTTCTCTTAGCCTTGATTAGCCAGATATATTTTTTTGTATATTACTCCATGTGCATACAAGAAAAGAGAATGGAAACAATAAATTGGTAAAGGTATCCCTAAAGTTTCATCACATTATAGAGTCCAGCTATTCTGAATCACTAAGACAAAGTCGTCAAATAGGTGTTAATGACGTAGCAGTTTGAGAATTCTGCTGTTGTCTCTGGAGTTTTCCTGAAGCCACTGAATTCTGCTCTGCAAGTTTCAGGGAACTGAGGAAGTGGCAGTCATGTCTTGAGTACCAACTTAGTTTCAGAGCTCTGTGAGATTTGCCTAAGTGCTCCTCTTAAAACCAATATGTCTTTTCAGTGAATTCATATTTTCATATTTCTATGAGCAACTTAGCTCATGTTTTGAAGGCAGAAGAAAGGGGAAAAAAATGCCCCAACAGGGCTGCTGGCAATTTGTGTCCTCTAAATGTAAACACGAATGTAATTGTTATTAAAAAAAAAAAACCCTAGAAGAAAACCTAGGCAGTACCATACAGAACATAGGCATGGGCAAAGACTTTATGACTAAAACATCAAAAGCAATGGCAACAAAAGCCAAAATTGACAAATGGGATCTAATTAAAGAGCTTCTGCACAAAAAAAGAAGCTATCATTAGAGTGAACAGGCAACCTACAGAATGGGAGAAAACTTTTTGCAATCTATCCATCTGACACAGGGATAATATTCAGAATCTACAAAGAACTTATACAAATTTACAAGAAAAAAGCAAAAAACTCCATCACAAAGTGGACGAAGGATGAGAACAGACATTTCTCAAAAGAAGACATTTATGCAGCCAAGAAACATATGAAAAAAAAGCTCATCATCACTAGTCATTAGAGAAATGCAAATCAAAACCACAATGAGATACCATCTCATGCCAGTTAGAATGGCAATCATTAAAAAGTCAGGAAACAACAGATGCTAGAGAGGATGTGGAGAAAGTGGAACACTTTTACACTGTTGGTGGGAATGTAAATTAGTTAAACCATTGTGGAAGACAGTGTGGTGATTCCTCAAGGATCTATAACCAGAAATACTATTTGATCCAGCAATCCCATTATTGGGTATATACCCAAAGGATTATAAATCATTCTACTATAAAGACATGTGCACATATATGTTTATTGCAGCATTGTTCACAATAGCAAAGACTTGGAACCATTCAAATGCCCATCAGTGATAGACTGAATAAAAAAAAAAAGTGACACTTATACACCATGGAATACTATGCAGCCATAAAAAAGGATGAGTTCATGTCCTTTGCAGGGACATGGATGAAGCTTGAAACAATCATTCTCAGCGAACTAAGACAAGAACAGAAAACCAAACACTGTATGTTCTCACTCATAAGTGGGAGCTGAACAATGAGAACACATGGACACAGGGAGGGGAACATCACACACTGGGCATGTTGGGAGGGTAGGGAGATAGGAGAGGGATAGCATTAGGAGAAATACATAATGTAGATGGTGAGTTGATGGGTGCAGCAAACCATGGCCCGTGTGTACCTGTGTAGCACACTTGCATGTTCTGCACTTGTATCCCAGAACTTAAAGTATAATAAGAAAGATGTAATAAAACTTAAGAAACAGCCAAGAAAGTGTTTGCATACCTCATGCCACCCTGCTCGAAACCCTCCAGACTCAGTGCTTCTTGCCTGCAGAATAGAGTCCATGAAAAAAAAAAGTAATTGTTGATTCCATGAAATGTTGTACACTAATTTTCTCATATTTGTAATATGATATGATCGTTTTATTAGCTTCAGATTACTATAATATATTTGTAACCATTATTTAAAATTTTACTGAAGAGACTGTGAAATGGGACTCAGTTTTTTCAACCACACGTATCTAAAAACATTGATGTCTTTTCCTCATTCATGGGCTTTGTGTTTCTTACTTTCTGGTTGGGTTAAGAGGCTTATTGCCACAGGCCCTTTGTTAGAATTATTTGTGAAGTTTTTAGTCTTTTTTTCCAAATTGGTTGGAAGTTGATCTTCTTTTCTTTTGTTAGCCTTCCTTTCCAATCTCAGGCATAAATTAACTTTTTTAATCCAGTTGCCTCAGTCAGTAATTAAAATCTTAAATATACTAGCCAGAAATAAAATATAATCAACCCAACTATTTGTCAATGTACAGCTGAAATAACTGTTGGAGAGGTTACCTGTTTTGATTTTCAACAATTTGTTTCAGTACCACGTAGATTATGGCAGGCAGTAAGTTGGGTGTACGATACTTCTTTCTGTTATCCATGAGGCCTCATAGTTGCTTCTTTTGCTGGCATAAAAATGATTGTGTTGTCTAGCTCTAGCAACTAGGGTTTGAAATCCTGGGCCAATAAGGACATTTGTTAAAATAAAGACTATTTGATGTCTAAAAGATGATTAAACCATTCTGACTTTATTCATTGGAATAGCAAAACAACATAAACAGGTTCTTTCTAAATATATAATATTAAGCAGTTGGTAACATTCAATTAAGGATTGCTGTATCAATATGTTCCCTAAAATAGTTTCTTGCAGCTTTTTTGAGTCTATAGCTGTTCAATATTCAGGCAAAGACGCATTAACTCTTAAGAGTTCAGATTTTTATTTTTATTTTTTAAGAGAATTTCTTATTGTAGCTTAAATAAATAAGGCAAGCTGAAATAGCCGTATTGAGAAAGATATTTAGTTACTGAAAAGGCTCATCATTCTAATGGTCAGGGATTTATTTTTTCATGTAGCAATTTTAGGAGTTTTGACTTCCCTCACATCCAGTGAATCCTGTCTAACCCTGGATAAGGGAGTCAAAGAGAGGGATCCCAAGGCATAGAGTCATGTTTTCAGGGGACCTAGCTTGACACTCAAAAAAGAATAGAAAAAGACAAAAGATAATAGTGGCAGAAGTAGCTTCTGGGAGTCTTCATTCCCAAAATGTTGGCCAGTGAGAACTAATGTGTTAAAAAGTGAAGAAACATTTAACAAAAACTAAAAAGTAATGGTGATACTGAGTAAAGTCGCATAGTATCTTGAAAATATGAATTAATGTCACCTCTGTCAATTTCTCCTCTTTCTCCTTCTTTGCATTCATTGCCTCAGGGAAGAGATGTGGCACTGTCTCAAGCAGGTGGCCTACATCTACCCCTGTTCTTGTCCTGGACCCCCCTCTATGCCTAGGGTCTTTTCATCAACCGAAAGGCAGCAAGAAAATGTTGAAGAGCAGGTGGAGGAGTCGAGGACTCCATTACATCCCCAACCAGAAAAAGGCACTGGGCTTGGGGAGAAGGGAAGACGTAAGGAAAGCAATGAGAATGCTAATGTTCGGGGTCCTGGTTAGAAGGGCACTGCTGCAAGACTATGGGATAAAAACCTCGAGACGGGGTTTCCCAGGAGCAGATCTTCCGTGAAGACTCCTGGGCACATGCTTTATGAAGGAAAGGTTTCTGGGAGACATCAGTGAGGAACTGAGCAAGGTAGGACAAGAATGGGCAGAAAGCCATGCCAGGGTTTGATCTCAGGTGAACACCTGCAGAGTCCCGATCTGACAGAGGAGGGCTGGAGAGTAGGTTAGGTCTCAGAGTTGTCCCAAGCTGAGCCAGTGAGTTGGCCTCTCTTCCCCTCCTACCTGTTTGCCTTTGAACAAGGGCTTTCCTCCACAGAAGTAAACTTCTGAGGACCCAGAAGCCTCAGTTGCCTCAGTGCAACTTTCAGAAGGACCACAGGTGCTGGTTGTTGGAAACATAACACCATGTGGTATGGGTGTGAAGGGGTGACATTTGTGCAAAAATGGTAAAAACAGGATCCAAGTTGTTCTGGATAGAGCATTGACATCATCTGCTACACCCAGAAAATAAGAAATTGAATATCATAGTCATAAATGTGTGATCTGTGTGTATGTAGCAGTCTGCTATTTTTCAAGGCTTTTCTTGCTACATTATCTTTTCTGAGCTTCGTTACAACCTTAAAAGATACAGTGGCACAGCTTGTGATATTGGTCTCACATATGTGAAAGGTGCAACATCATCAAGCAAGTTACTCAAATAATGGAAGCCTATGTCTTTAACTAAATCCAACAGTCTGTCTCTAGTCTGAAGCCACAATCTAGAGAACATTTTCTGTAATCTTCTGATCCAGATCCAGAACCTGGGGGTCATTACAGAATAGAGCTTAAGCTGTGCTTCCCACCAAGATTCCTTGACTCCCACCTGAGACCCTCTAAATTGGCATCTCTAAGTGTGAAGCCAAGAGTTTCTGTTTTTATGAGCTCTCAGGAAATGCCTGCATAACTCAGGAAGTGCAGTTGTCCAGTCTGGATTTGGGGAACCACTGATTCAGAGCACACTTTTGGGTTTTAGGCAGGACAGGGTTCAAGTCCTGGTGCTGCCATTTGCCATCTGTGCTAGTTTAGGTAAGTCAGTGAAATTCTCTCAGCTCTACTTTTATCATGTGCAAAACTGGGCAATGTTAGTACTTACCTCAAAGGATTGTGTTGAGAATTCAATGAGATGATATTGGTAAAGCACTAAGCCCAGGGGCCTGGATAAAGTCAATTCTAATGAGTGGTATGTACTATGATTTTACTATTATTAATCCACATACTTTTTTCTTCAAATTAATTGAACTCAGGTCATCCTTCCTCTTAAATGCAGTTTCCTCCTCTATGAAACACTGAATGTCAGTGTGGACCACTTTCCAGGACTTGAAAATGATTCAGCAAAGTGAACCTTTTGGTTAATGTTGTTTACTGGAGTGGGATTTGAGCTGTGGCAATTCACACACATACTGGCAGATGGTGGATGGCCTTGGGAGGTTACACCATTTGCTTAGAATACAGGGTTTGAAGTCTCTCTTCACCAGCTATTTCAAAAATGAGTCTCACTTAGAATTTCACTGAAGCAGATGAGCCTGTAGTTAAAATCTTAGTGAAATAACCACTAGTTTAGTATTTGTTTACAGCCTAGACACCCACCCCGCAGGTACAATCCCAGGTGTACTTAATCTTAAAGTAAACTCTATAGTTCCCTTAGGGTTCCTGTTTTGGGGACATCTAGAAAAATACATTTGAAAATAAGCTTTTGTCCAGCTCCCAGCCCCATGACAAAAATAAAAAATGAAAAAAAAAAATGTTCTCTCTAGTTTGTAAAGCAAACAAGAGAAACATAAAGAGTGGAGGAAGCCAGCTGCTGAAATGGCACCCAAACAGAACCATTTTCAATAGCTGGGAGATAAGTCATAGCATTAATAGAGCTAGAATAAGGGTATTTTCCAGAAAAAAATACCCTTATGCGTAGGAAAAAAGCTCGCTGACCTTTCATCCTATGCATAAGGGGAAGGAAGTGGAAGCGGTGACAGGACTGAGATGAGAAATAACAGTTCATCTTTGTGCAGACAGAGCAAGACTAAAGCCCTTGAGCTTCTGTCAAGAGCTGTGGGGTTGGACTGTAGGAGGAACTCAGCGCAGAAACACTAAGGGAGCTGCCTTTGCCCAACCAGTAAGGTGAGGGTGCCCAAGAAGGCACATCCGTACATTGCCACCAGTCCTGTTCTCAACGTGTTAGCCTGTGTGAAGCAATCTGCCAAAAACTCATTATAAAATGTAAGCACCCAGTACAGATGGACAGAGGGAGGACGTAGCTAATAAGAATAGATCACATCTTTCTTGAACATTTCCTACTTTCTGGGACCCTTACATACATTAGGTCACCTAATCCTATGAAGGGTATACATCTATTTTCCCATTTTACAGAGGAAGACACTAACTTTCCAAAGGTCTAACTAGTAAGGATAAAAGCTTACCTTTATCCTAAGAATTTTCTCTAGGGCCTGTCATCTGAACCTCTAGCTATACTCCCTTATGACAAATAAACCCCATTCACTGCCAATAAATTGAGGCCCCCTAATGTTGTGGGTAACAAAGAACAAAGGACAGTACGCAGACTTACATGCTTCTCTGGTGGAAGTTGCTTGGTTCCTTTGGAGTGACACCACAAGACACTGAGAAGCAGGGACTTACCTTGTGTAAGCAAATGCAGACAGTGGACTGCATTTATATCACGGCAGTGTAAGGGGCAGAAAGAGGGCCCTGCTGTTCAGGCCTCTTCTGCTTATTTAGCCAAATCACCCTTGTCAGGTCCCCATTGTGTGCCACATGCTGTGGTCAGACATTGGATCATCTGAAGTTGAATAAACAGTGGCTTCTTGTCATGTGAATCACACCATATAAGAGAAAAGGCAGACAAATAGATCATAAAGCAGTATATTAGTGTTACAATAGCGGTTTAAACTAAGTCCTTAAAGATCACAAAAGACAAATAAAAAGGCAAAAGACAAATCAAAAAGGGAAAACTCCTAACTCTGAAAGCTGAATGGAGAGAACTTTGTACATTAAAGGCAATGGCAGAGGAAAAAAAATAAAAAACACTTTAGACCTTCACTTGACAAATTTCACAGAAATTTAAGAGCTATTTTTTCACAGAAAACTAGACATTTGAGAGATTCTCTAGTGTGTGTGTGTGTGTGTGTGTGTATTTCACATATATTTATATATAAAGACAGAAATAAAGGCTATGTAAAGAATAATTTAAAATGGGAAAAACATATATAAAGATGTTCTAGTAACATCGTTTATAATAGTAAAATATTAGAAACCACTGACATGTCCTACAATAGGGCAATTATTTAAATAAAATGTTTACAGTGAAATATTGTGGTTGTTTCAGGAGAGACTTCTCTTTTCATGTTATTAAGCATTTTTTAAGTGCACTGTGCTAGGGATACAGAACTTAGGCAATGGTTTCAATCCTTAAACATCTTACTTAAATATGTACCTAACTCTCCTTGCACGATTGTTTAGTTTTTTAAAATCAGAAAATGTATTTTATCAGACATTTTTCTTGTGGATTATTTTTAGATCAATAAGTTGTTTTTGTTTTTGCAAATATATACACAGTGATAACAATCAGTCTAATTCTATTAATCCCTTTTGCAATCTCTTCCTCTAAATCCAAGCAACCACTGATCTGATTCTGCCTCTTTAGTTTTGCCTTTTCCCAAATATCACATAAATGGAATCATGTGGAAAAAGTAGGTAGTTTTTGGTGTTTTGCTCCTTTCACATGGTATAATGTGTTTGAGATTTATTCACATTGTTCCATGTATTTTCACTTCATTCCTCTTTTATTACTAAATAGTATTCTATACTATAGATGTTCCACAATTTTTTAATCTATCCACCAAGCACTGAACATTTGAAGTGTTTGTAAATTATGGATAAAGTTGCCAAAAACATTTGCAGACATGTTTTTGTGTGGACATATATTTTCATTTCTCTGTTAAATATCTAGGAGTGTGATTGCTGGCCACATAAATGTATTTAACTTTATAAGAAACTGCCAAGCTGTTGTGTAAAAGAGCTATATGTACCAGTTTGCATTCCAACCAGTGATGTATGAAAGTTCCAGGTGCTTCAAATTCTGGCCAAATCTTGGTGTGTCAATCGTTTTCATTTAAGCTATTCAAGTTGATGTGTAGTATTATGTCATTACACTAGCAGTCTCTAATACCACCTGAGGCTCAATAATTTACTAGAAGGATTTGAAAAATCTATTATATTCATGATTGTGATTTATTACAGTAAAGGGATAAAGACTAAAATCAGCAAAAGGAAAAGCCATATGGAATGAAATCCAAGAACAACCAGGCACAAGCTTCCAAGTGTCCCTTTTCAGTAGAGTCACTTGGAGACATGCTTAATTCTTCTAGTAATGATGTGTGACAACATGCATGAGGGTTTCCAACAAGGGAAGCTCACTTGAGCCTCTGTGTCCAGAGTTTTATTTGGGGTCAGTAGCACAGGCACTATGACAGCTCCTCTGACTCCCATGCTGCACTTCATCCCTACCTCACCAAAACCAGGTGTTCATCATAAATCACATTGTTAGAATAAACTTATTTGGTCAAACTGGTACAGAATCTCAGAATATTCTGACTGATAAGAAATAAGAATAAGAAATCATTATATCAAAGTAATATTCCAAAGGAAGAAAGGTCTTTCTTAGGAATATACGGGGTTTGAGCAATACAGGGCTCCTGAGTTAACCCTTTCCTGCCCATCCATAGTGGTCTTAATTTACTTTTTTTCACATCCATTAATGTTGACCATCTTTGTATGTGGTTATTTGTCATTCACATATTTTCTTTAGTGAGGTATCCAAACCTTTGGTCAATTTTAGAGATTTGGCTATTTAAATGCAGAAGATTGAAACTAGATCCATACCTTTCACCATATATAAAAGTTAACACAAAATGGATTAAAGATCTAAACATAAGATCTGAAACTATACAAATTCTAGAAGAAAATCTAGGAAAAGCTCTTCTAGACATTGGCCTAGGCAAATAATTTATGACCAAGTCCTCAAAAGCAATGCAAAAAATAAAGTAAAATAAAATAATGGAACTTAAAAACCTTCTATTTTTGAGTAAACAGAACCTACAGAATGGGGGAAAAATTGCAAATCATGCATCTGACAAAGCTAATATTCAGAATCCACAAGGAACATTTTTCAAAAGACATACATGCAGCTAATAAACATATAAAAATGCTTAAAATCCCTAATAATCAGAGAAATGCAAGTTCAAACCACAATGAGAAACCATTTTACATGGAGTGTCTATTATTAAAATGTCTATAAACAATAGATGTTGGTGAGGATGCAGAGAAAATGGAACAGTTATCCACTGTTAGTGAGAATATAAACTAGTACAACATTTATGGAAACCATATGGAGATTTCTCAAAGAAAAATCACATTAGATCCAGCAATCCCAGTACTGGGTATATAACCAAAAGGAAGGAAATCATTATATCAAAAATATATACTATACTACTCAGTCATAAAAAGAATGAAGTCATGTCTTTTTCAGTAACATGGATGGGAACTGGAGGCCGTTATCTTCAGTAAGATAACTTAGAAACAGAAAATCATTATATGTAGCATATTCTCACTTATAAGTGGGAGCTAAACACTGGGTACATGTGGACATACAGAGTGAGATAATAGACACTGAATACTACAAAAGGTGAGAAGGTAGGAGGGGGAAAAGGTTGAAAAATGACCTATTGGGTACAGTGTTCACTGTTTGGATGATGGGTGCACCAGCAGTCCAGACTTAACCATGCTGCAATATATGCATGGAAGATATCTACACTTGTATCTAAATATATAAAAATAAGTAAACAAATATACACAAAAAAGATTTAGCTATTTTTTTAATTGAGTTGTAAGAGTTTTGTTTTTGGAGATTCTGGATAATTGTTTATATGTATTTTGCAAATCATTTCTCATAGTCTGTGGTCTCTCTCTCTCTCTCTCTCTTTTCTTACCAGGGCTTTCAAAGATCAGAAGTTTTTAATTTTGATAAAATCCAATTTATTATTTTTTATGTGTTCTCCACTTTATGCATTATCCAAAAAAATCTTTTCTAACCCAGAGTCACAAAGGCTTTCTTTTACATATTTATCTTATTTATCACATGCTTTGGTTTGTATCAAAACAGGGTCCTGTGCCCAAGTGTATTTTCTTCTCCTTTCACCAGGGCAGATGGTTTTTGCTTTTATTCTTCTCTCAGAACAATTTACATTTGCCTTGTAACCTCAGCCTGCTGATGAACTTAAGAAAATTTATGATTTTGTAGATGTAGATTTTTTTAAATTTTTATAGTGAGACTGACATTCTCTTGCATCTTTGTATATCCTACATTGAAGTAGAGCTCTCAAGAGAAATATTCTGATATCTGGGAAATGTTTTATGGTTTTATGATTAAGAGCCATTTCCCAAACTGGAAAATACTAAATATACAAAGCTGTATATAAAGTATAATCTCAATATTTACTAATCTCTTAATATGTGTTAGGCCTTTTAGTAGGTACTGATAAGCAAGATTGATGTTGTCTCTTTTTTTGTGAAGAAACTATAATTAACATTTTTCTGCATCTACATTGAAAACATCTGCATATCAGAAAATAACAAAACCAGAATTAAAAATCCAACAATGATCTTGGGAAAACATATTCACTAAGTATAACAAGAGTTAATATTGTTAGTGCATAAGAACACTTGTAGTATGGTAAATTATAGCAGAATTATAGCAAACACTGGCAGTGCTTTACTCACATTTCCTTGGATCCTTTTCTATTTTTGTCACTGGCTGCTGGTGAGATTTCCTTTCTGAACACTACTAGTACCTGCATTTCTTTTTTGGTGACTGCTGTTCGCCAACTGAGCGTGCTTTTACTAGTACCTATGGAGAGTCAGAACTGCCTGGGAATCTTTCCAACCCAGGAACAGTCCTTAACCAGGGACCAAGAGACACAGCTCCCTTGTCTTTGGATTAGGGCAGTTTAGAGATGTGATCTCTATCATCTCCAGACCTTACCTGGAGGTAATGCCCAAGTTATTTTCCATGGAACTTTAGTGGATGCCACAAACCTGGTCAGCCCCCCTTCCTTCCTGCCCCATTTCTCCACTCCCCTATTAGTTTTCCCCAGGAACACTTACTAATAAATCACTTTTGTTTAAGTTCTTATCTCAGGGTCTTCTTCTAGGAGAGCCAATATCAGGCATAAATCAAAACTAAAATATTAAAAGCACAAAGAAAAGAAAAATGAGCTAAGGACATAGATTAGGAATTCATTCAAGAAGAAAATACATCCTTTCCATAGGTCACTTTTATTACTGAGTGTATTTGAGGGAAAAGGAGCTTTCTTCTTCATCTGCTCCCCGATCCTTTCATGTTCAGTAATTTCTCCGTAATGCTTCCAACTCCCCATTTCTCCTAACTCTATTTTGAGTGCTCTTCAGCTTTGTCTCTATCTCCTGAAACTTGAGCATATTTTCCTCTTTCAATTCAGTGCTTTCGCTACAACACTGACCTTGGTAGGTGGGTAACACTGGAATGCCGCCCGTCCATCTCCTTCCCTTTGTACACATGTAACATGGTATGCTGAATGTTTGGGGATTGGTAAAAAGATTTTCACTGTAGAAAAAAATCTTAAAAGACTAAATATGACTGTCTCAAAAACTGAAGGGAATTACCATTGTCATATACTTATTAGTCTTGAGGTGCACCTTACTCCAAGAGAGAGTCTGCCCTTTAATTTTACTGCGCAATCCTTATCCAACTTTAGAAAAACCCTATTCACTGCTCTGGGTTTGGTCATCTCCTGGTTCTATCTCCTTCTCCGTATCAGGGTAACTCCTGGGATGAAATTTTCCAAAGTATAATTTATCAGTCTAACTGATAATAATAACATTTCATGGTGTATGAAGACTGATGGGGTGGGGTTGGAATATTTGGCAGAATAATTCAGATGGGAGCTGGTGCTTTCTGCTTGAGCCTTCATTTTCGGTCCAGCCACAGTGGTGTGAGACAGAGAGCCAACTGTATGCATCTCTTCTCAATTCTTTCTTCAGTACTGCCTTCTTGGTTGCTTGAAATCAGTCATTGCAGTAGAATGGAATGGAGAATCAACATTTCCTACAAATCAGGGCCTTTTAACACTCCAGAGAGCCAACTGTGAATCATTTACCCACATAACACTGCCCCAGGATATCTTTGGGGGATTGCACTTGTTCCATTTCTTAGCCCAGGTGGTTTATTTGGGACTGATCCTATTCCCTGGTTCCAAGAGTAGGCAGAGTACCACATCCTTCCTGGCCTTGGTGATTGACACTAAAATGGGTAGATATTTCAAGATAGACAAATCGAACCCCTGTCTGGGATTTTTACTGAAATGATTGGGAAAGAAGTATCCTCTTCTTTTGAGATTTTGGACACTAAGTTCTCTGAATGATGGCGCTGGTGAGGGCCATGCAGACCGGTACATAGAGAAAGCCTGCTTGAGAACAAAGCCAGCACAAAGGAAAATAAAGCCTAAACAAAGAAAGAGAAAATGATAGGGTTTGTGATGATCATTTTAATAACTGAATAGAGCCCCTACATTTCAGTTACTTAAGCCAACAATGGCTATTATTGCTTCAGCTATTTTGAGTTCAGTTTCTGTCCACGTGTGACCATGTAAATTTTGATTTATAGTGAAGAGAATACACACACACACACACACACACACACACACACACACATACACATATCTTTCAGAAGCAGACAATGCGTTTCAGAAAATAAGGAAAATGAGATTTTTTCTTACAGGCAATGTGGAGCATTACGTTATTATGCAGTGCAATGTTAATTATAATTTTCTCATCCTTCTGCTTCCAGATCATGCCCAGGGACTTATCAAACAACAGACCCAGAAACCTTTAGTTACTCAAACATGAGGCAGAAATGTGGAAATTAAAGTTTCTCCCCCTCCCCTCTGTGCCCCACTTAGGCCAGATCAGAATGTTAGGCAGTACTCCTCTCTACTGCCAAGATTCTGGTAAGACAGAACAATGTAGAAGGTAATCTTCTCCTGGTCAGAGCAACCTTTTCAAAAATGGAGGGGTGTTGTTACATTTAATTCAGAAATGACTTTTTCATTGCAAGAAAATGTTCAAAAAAGTAAACAAATTCCAATAATGTCACTCCAATATTCCTCAATCACATTAGCAAGCTTTGACAAAAGTTGGTACCCAAAGGTAAAAATGCTTTGGTGAAACAAATACTTCTCACAGAACCAGGTGTCGGATCAACCGGAATTCAAATCCACTGAGAAAGGGGTTGTAGAAAGCAGTTTGTCAACACAGAAACTCATACAGTTCCATTTCCTTCTGTTCAGCAATTCCACCTCTGGAAATACATGCTAAGTAAATAATCAGAAAATCAAATGAAAATGTATATGCAATGAGATTCTTTGCAGCCATGTTTATAATACAGAAACACGGGGAAATCTGAAATGCTTAACAATAAATGAATGGTTAATAAATTAGGGCCATGTGTATAATAAAGTATCATTTTAAAACATGACATTTTCAAGAAATTTGAAATCTGATATAATATTTAAGAAAAAGAGAGTATGATCTCAGATAAAAATGTACACACGACTTACAACTCATCTTGATACAGGTTGAGAACATTCCAATACCTTTATGTTTTTGCATCTGTTAAGACTTCACCCACTTACCCACCTGGTGAGTTCTTATTTTTCCTTCAAAATCCAGCTCTTTTCTTGGAAAGAAGGTGACTAAGAAGAGTAAATTATTCCATCTTGAAGAATAGACCACATTTCACCCTATGAACTTACAAGTGCCTCCCCTCATCGGTGCACTGCTCTCTGTGGCCTCCCATCCATTGGCATTAGTATCTGAGGTGAGAGCAGTGCTGTTCATCTGTCCTGTCCTGAGAGGCCTCTATGAGAATGGCCAGCAGGGACAATGAGGGTACCCTGGCTCCCTTCAGCGGGGGGACCATCAGTGTGCTGATCTGAGCAGGACTGTCGCAGATCATATCATTTCAAAAAGACCTTTCTGTCATAACTGCTTGATGTTGATACACGTTACAAAATATGGACTTATGCCACTTTTAATGTGTCAGCTATTGGGTGGATTCCATGAATAAAATCAGCCAAGCTTTAAAAATATATATTATCGTCTCTAGAAACCATAAGGAAACCATGGAAATGACTCTTCTGTTACTAACACAGACTACAGCAGGGGCCCTGTTACCTCAGGCAATATGAAACCACAGCATGGTGTGACAAGCAAAGAGAAAGTGAATTCTTACCCTATTCTTAGTTGTCTGCTAAACAAATGAGCAATGCAGTCAATCCAGTCCCCGCACTTGCTTTCGACAAGATGGCTTCTGCATCAGGGACATTTTCTGCTCAAGCTGCCCCATTTTCAGTTACTATACTATTATGGTTGTTATTATTATTACCACTGTTTTCTCGATAATTAGTTGCTAATGGCACCAAAGCTTACTTTTTTATTACCATGCCTTTTCCTGAAAGACTGGTAGCTTTCAAATAAACCTACCTCTGCCTTTCTGGCTCAGTGTTCTTGGACAGATTACTTAACATTTCTGAGGGTCAGCTGGGAAATTTACAAAATAAATACTGGGGGCAATGATGAGATCTGGTTTTTATTTTACTTTGGTTTGGAGATGGGGTTCTGCTGTATCACCCAGACTGGAGAGCAGTGTGCCTATAAGAGCTCACTGCAGCTTCAAACTCCTGGCTCAAGAGATCCTCTCACCTTAGCTTCTCTAGTGGCTTAATACAGGTGAGAGCCACTGCATCTGATGAGACTTTTGTTTTGTTTTGTTTTTAACTGAGTCTTGTTGTCACCCAGGCTAGAGTGCAGTGGCATGATCTTGGGCTCACTGCAACTCCTTCGTCTTCCGGGTTCAAGTGATTCTCCTGCCTCAGCCTTCCAAGTAGCTGGGACTACAGGCATGTGCCACCATGCCCAGCTAATATTTGTAGTTTTAGTAGAGATGCGGTTTCACCAAGTTGGCCAGGCTAGTCTTGAACTCCTGATCCAGGCAATCTGCCTGCCTTGGCCTCCCAAAATGCTGGGAGAGACTTGATCTTTTATACAGAGTCTGTAAGGCTTACGTGAGATACCACATGTGAAGTTTTATATACATATCACCTGTGTAGAAAATGCTCAATATATGCTAATTATTATTAGTGTTGCTATGGTTATTGTTACTATTGGATAACTATAAGGAGGGAATAGTCCTTCTCACCCCATAGTCAAAGTGGGTTCTCACTATTGGAAATAGGAAGACAAGGAAATCTCCTTGGAGTGGCTTTTGTGTGGACAGACTTCTAGGGATTTGGAAAGATTGGATTTGAGCTGTTGGCTGGCAATAAACTGGGGTTGTATCTCCACTACAATTCTGGGGAATTAAACATTGTCTGGACAGCACTGGGATGTTTTCCAGGAGCTTCTGATCTTGGCTAATAAGAAAATTTTCTTAATATGTCTACCTCATAGAGATGTAAGAACGGTGGTAGTTGGCAAAATTTTTTAGTGACAAGTCATCAGATTAAGTGACAAGGTTCTGAAATACCATGAAATAAGCCAAAGGAATACTTTTATGGTTTTTGTGTTCTTATAGTCCTTATTCTTTCTTTCAATATTGCTTATCTGTGTCTTTCTCCTTCATTATTGTAGATGCTCTTGAAGGCAGGGAGAGTCTGTTATTCACTCATTCCGTATATAGTCAGTAAGTGATCACAGTTCCAGTTGCTTAGAAGAGTAGCTGGCATATAATTAGTTTTAAACAAATGTTTGAGGAATAAATGGAAAAATGTATGTAGTTTTATGCCATGTACAGAAGAGAATTGCTATGACCACAATTATACTCTATAAGCTAAGTGTGAGAGCCAAATTTGTAGAGAAGGAATAGACTTCCTCTAGAATGCAGACAGATAGCAAGTAGTTAAAATTGTCATTTAGCAAGTGAATATTGCTTCATTGAGCAAAGACAGTGATGACAGCAGAAAAGGGAAAAGATAAGAGGAAGGGAAAATAGAGTATAAATAAACACTAAATTTAAGATGAAGGTAGTTTTTAAGCAAGAGGGAGGACTTGAGTTTTGGGAAGATCAGATAGTGAGATTTGTTTATATTTATAGCATTTTATTGCTTAAATTGGGTGGGGGGTGAATGGATTTTCATTATATTTTTCTCTATATGTTCACATTTTATTAAAAAATAAAAAGACAGTTATTGATACTTCATTATATTGAAGAGTTTTGACAATATCATAGAAATTTTATAAAATTATAAAATGAGTCACTCAGTTCAGTCAAGTCAACCTCAGTAAAGCCCCTTCCACTTCAACCCATCTTCAGGCCTTCCGTCATCTTGTCATCTCTTTTTGAGGGCTCAGTGATTGTCCTCTAGCTGCCCTGGTCTCTAGGTTTGGCTCCCTCCAAGCCATCCCTCTCTCTGCCCAGAGCTTTCCTAAAATATGGATCATGCAATTTCTCTGCTTTAAAACAGCTTGTGAGAAAAAGTTTAAACTTGACAATGTGACATTCAAAGAACCTCTCAGTTTAGCTTTTTTTTTTCTTTTTCTTTCTTTCTTTTTTTTGTTTTGTTTACCTCTATCTGGTCTTTCTTCCATTGTAGAAATTGTGTTGCTGGGGCAATATCCCCCTTGCACCCTCCCCCTGAACCTACCTTGCTCATTAGAACCTCATCAGTCTTTGCTCTAATTCTGTCCATTATGCTTGCAAATATGAATGCAAAACCAAAGGACTTGACTTTGCTTGTTCTTCCCAAACTGAAGTGATTGTTATTTGAGAGGCTCAGGTAAGTTAAAGACAAAAATTAAACATAATGATTCATAAGTAAGTAATAATTCATAGATAAATAAGTAATAAGCAAATGTTAGCTATACCGACATCCATAGTGCCAAGAATAGTGCTATTTTCTCTCACAGTCATAGACTTTCAATACAATATTTGTTTGAAAGTATTGTATTGAAGTGAAAATGGAATGTATGGCAAATATTTAGATTATAATAAGTGCATACAATTTTTAAAAAATCAAACAGGCAAAAGCTGAATACTTGATTTATTGTTTTTTTTCTTACATGTAGATATGTATGATATTTACTTATGAATTATTATGTTTAATTTTTGTCTTTAACTTACCTGAGGCTCTCAGATAACAATAACTTCAATTTGGGAAATGTGGCCAGTAGGTAAGTGCCGATGTAAAAGATACAACACCTATTTACAAATCTTGATTTTAATTATAATTTTGAAAATAACTTATTTTTGATTAAGTGCTTAAAGTCTTGGAGTTTCAATGACCTTTCTATTGATTGGGAATAGTCACCTAGCTTTAACTTCAAAATCAAATCTGCCTTTTGTTTGCAGCTTTTTGTCCTATATAACTGAAGCCAAGTAGGAAATCTCTATGTGTTACCAATTATAGAACAGGTTACCATGAGGGATGATTTTGCTTCTTGTGTTCTGGGAATCCCTTGTAGTTATATGTGTGCAAGGAAATAGTCTTACTTTGTTACAAAGGCTGTTGATTTAACAGTCATGGATTGAGCAAGTAAGATCACAGTATACTCTATAAGCTAAATTAAACTCATCCTTCACCATGCTGTCCTTAGTAATATCTACTGCTTTAGTTGAGTCCAAATGGTGGTAGATGTGTTAAGAGAAGTAACAGTTATCAGCTCTCTTGTTTAGTTTCAGAAAACTACTAGAGAACCCACTGGTTTCTTTTCATTCAACTCCAACCCTGAAGTGCCATTTTTATAATTTTTCTTTATTTTTAATGCTTTCATTAATTTTGTCTGTATTAAATTTTTTTTCTGGCATTAAAGATCTGAGAAAAAGCCTTTGATCAGAGAGGGGAAATGCAATAAGAAAATGCACAAAATAGGAATGAGAAATATATGTGTTTATAAGCAATAGAAAGGGCTAACACAATGGCAGTTGGAGCCATTGAAATTTCTGTTTCTCAATTCTACCAAGACTCAACACTTACAGATTATTATTTTGTCAATAAAATCCATGTGTTCTAAATGAGAAGAAATGATAGGTACACTGGTAGATATTATGGTATATTAGGTTGTCATTCAGCAAATATTTACTTCTTACCTTTCCCATTCTCCTACCTCCACAGGATAATGATACTTTCCTCACACCATTGATGTTGGGCTTTGCTATGTGATTTCCTTTACTTTTAATAATAAAACTTTATTAAGAGCCTGATATTTTATTTGCAAGCAAACAAATTACTCTACCACAGTGTTGTGGATGCTTGAAGAAGGCATGAGACTCCTATGTCAGAAATAAAAAATTTTATTACTCACAGCAATAAAAGTAGCTAGAATATGAGTATTTTCTTGTGGTGGTTCCCCAGGCTCCGTTCCTACAGGATAATATGGAGAGGGCCACCTGATTACTGCACTAACAGTGAGTTGCATTATAAGAGAGAAACGCTGCACTTAGCGAGCGTGAATATTCTATAATGGAAGGTCAACATGTCTGCCTTTGATTCTGGAGGAAAACCTTATATCTATCCTCCGAGGCTGTTCACCATACATCCTTGAAAGGATGATCTGAAACAAAGGCAGTCAGTGCCTCTGTTCTCAATATGTGCAGAAATGTGAGCGACTCATGGAGCTTTATCTCCCAACACAATCCTCTGCCAGGAGAAGAACATTTCCCATATATCTGCTGTCATGTGGGGCCAAACCCCATCACATTACAGCCTGACATAGAACCACCATAGCTAAATTGGTCCCTAGTTGGCTGAACTGTAGCCAGCATGAAGATATGTAAATGTGGGAATGAACGTTTATGACCTTAAACCACTAAATTTTGGGTAGCTTTTTAATGAAATATTGCTGTAGCAGTAACTGAATGATGTAGAAATTGGTAATGGAAATGAGGTGCTGCCATTCAAAACTCCAAGTATTTGGCTTTGGCTTTGAGGCCAGTGAGTAATGAACCTGTCACAGGAGGTAGGAAAAGTGGTGATATAAGTTATAAAATGACAAAATATTTGACAAAACTCTTGCCTGCAGTAACTCAGAAGACAGAAAAGTTTACCTAATAAACTTATAGCATTTGAGGTGATATTTTAAAATCATGAACAGATATTTATTAATCATAATTAATAAAATGCTGCAGAAAAAGATGAGCTCAATTTGTAAACTGGTCAGTTTGCAAACAGGATTTAGAGAGACTATAGAGAGCCCAGAAATCTCAGGTATGGAAAATAAAGTAATTTCTTATGAAAACAAGGATGCTAATTACAAAGACCAAGTTAATGATGGCTTTAACATTCTTTGTTAAGACATATGAACAATTAATGATTAAAGAGTAGCTTCTAGATCCTCTCAGCTGGATGAAAGAACTTCTAGAAAAATTAAAGACAAGGCCCCTCAGAAGACTAATATACCTGAAAAACCCATAACTAAGTCTAGATGGAGGCATGCCTTGGAGAGAATTTTGGGTGTAGCTCTTGGCACTTGTATTTAACTAGAATTTAAGTGCATACATAGAAAACAAAGCAAGCTTTTGAGAGACCTATATTGGCAAAAGAGCCAACAGTCTAGACTACAAGACAATAAAACTATTAGAGATGTAACAAAAACCTCTTGCTCTCCAACTTTATATTGTCAGAAACTGAACTTAAATCTGCTGAGCCACCAAGAAGGGCTTATTTTCAAATGCCGCTTAGATAGAGTCAAGGAGGATAATGGCAGAGGAAATATCTTCAAGAGGGTCAACTCAAGATGTTTGGAGAAAAATAGACTGGGAGCCACTCCAAGAGGACATAACTTGGGTTTTATAAAAAACCATGGCCATGATTCTTGTTTGTGGGTTCAATATTAGTGGGTGACAAAGCAAATCACCTTGTCTCAACTTACATGATTGTATAGATGCAGATCCCCATGAGTATTCTTGTGCAGAAAGACTCATTTCCTCCTACGAGGTGTGCCCAGGTGTCACTCAGTATTGCTCTTGTTTCTACTAGCTACTCTACAGGATATATATCTTATTTCGCTCCATCTTTGGGGCAACAGCAGTTAGCAAGCAATGATTTCAGTTTTCTATTGTTTGGACACTTGATGCCATTTGCTCTGCAAGGCCCCAAAATTGTTATGAACTAGTGACTATATGTGTTTTCCATTCCTCAGCCTTTAACACTAGAATTATTTATTGTGGATACCCTACTCAAGTTGCACAGTGGTTTATTGGGTGTGTTGGGGCACCATAACTTGTGTTCAGCTCATAGATAACTGTATCACAAAGAGCTGTATCTAGACCAGATGTAGATCATGAGATTCTGTATTTTAAGTCCGATGCTGTGATTTTATGAATGGAATGAGGGTGAGTGTATTTTGCATATGAAAAGAGAGAGAATACTTGAAAATAAAAAGGGTAGATTGCAGTAAATTTTTAAATTGTTAATTAAATATTTACTTTACCACTCTACTTCAATGTGATATATGTATCATTTCCCTTTGACATTGAGCTTGACTCTGTAACTTATGTTGGTCAATGAAATATTAGCAAATGTGCTGTATGCAGAGGCTTGAAATGCATTTGCTCAGTTGGGATTACTCTCTTGCACTTTGGTCATGGCCATGGGAAGACCTGATGGAATAGCTGCGGGCACTCCAAACAAGGCTCCAGTGTTAGATGCATGAAGCAGAGCTGGCTCTGCCCACAGACCTGCAGCCTAAAGCAGATCTGCCTCAGCCAGCTTGCAGATAGATGCATGAGGAGGTCATACAGCAAATGCTTTTTGTTATGCAAATGAGATTCTGTGATTGATTGCATTGCAGCAAAAGCTGATTTATATTTAAAGACTTATGACACAGAAAACGTTTGCCTCAAGAAGACAATAATGACCATATTATGGATTTGGGGTGTTGGAGCAAGGGCAAGAACAGAATCTCAGGCTAATACAGAGTTTCACACAGACAATGAGTGTGCAGCGAACTCTGTGGCCTTCTGAAACCCACTGTCTCTCCATTTTTTAAAATTAAGTGATTTTGGTGAATTTCTACCCTATCACATGAATCTTTGTTTCAGGGTTCTTAAAATTAAATACTAAGCGTTTGTTTGCAGTATATCCCTGGGAATAGTGAGCAAGAGCAGAATTTGATCTCACTTGGATTGCATTGACTTAGCAGTTGATCACATTTTGCAGAATTCTATTTGCAAGCTTAGAAAATTACCACACACAGTTCACCATATGGCACAACTGACTTTGCTTAAGGGAACTATTGTATTTGAAAAATCAAAAACACTCACTAACTCTTCAAATCTCTCTTTTTTCCCTACTGTCACGGTTTCCATGACTACATTTCACAGCCCCATGTTACGTTTTAAATGTAAACTATTTCTACAGAAAAACAATATGAAGATTTTCAGACAGAAGAAAAAAGGAGATGTTTAATGAGCAAATGGTACGTGCTGATTTCCACAACTCTGTCTGGGATTGGGTGCAACACAAGTGAGAAATATATTTTTAAAGCATGATTTCTCAAGTTTTTAAAATGGGTCCTATGATAGGCTATAGATATTGAAGGTACAAAACTTCAATTAGAAAATAAGGCTTGGTGAAAGCAAACTTGTATGTAGTGAATTAGACTTACATACCTCCCAACAGCCCTTAAATATTTTACTACCTTTTCTGTGCTATAATTCTCTTTTATATTTTATTTTAAAGTATGCTCTGAGTGCTGTCTTTTGATCTTCCCAATGTTGATTATTTAACTTATAGACTTCACTGAAAATCTGGAAAAATTTCCTTCAAAGGAAGGAAGAAGAAGCCACATACATATTTCCCTCATGAATTTCTTAGGATTAAAAAAAAAAGACACATAAAAATGTCTTTTTTTTTCCCTATTAGGAAAAGGAATGTTGAATTTACTTCTATGCTTACTACTCAAGAACATTGTTTAAAGCTGGCCTTTCCTAGTACACCTTTCATTTTTTAAAGGCAATATGTTGTTTTCAGTTGCATAAGTATAGTTTAGTCCACAAAGTAATTACTATTTTTAAAATGAATACTACTGAGATTCTGGCAGGTTGCTTTCAGAGCCAAGGATCTTTACTTGTGTGTTTTATAGTCTCCAATGCAAGAGCCTTATAAAGTTGTTACTAGAAAACTTCAAGTATGCCTAATCTTACAAGTATACAACCTGCATAGAAGCTTTCCACTCCTTGTTGTAGAATAATATCATTCTGCTTCAAGAAAAATAACATGTGACAGGTAGGTTTGATGCAAATAGGCACTTTTTTCGCTTGTATATTTCAATGTTTAACACCTTTTCTTGTTACCAATTAGCATAACTAAAATTGGCCCAACATTAGCAATGCAATCTCTACCTGTGCAAAGGAAACTTTTCCAAGTTTTCAGTGAAGTCTAAAAGTTGAGCAATCAACATTGGTAAGTTCAAAAGTTGGGTGACCTGAAAATGCATAGCTCACATTAGAAGCTATTCTAGGTGTCTTAAAGTCCTAGATCTTTGTCTTCTATTTCTTACTTAAGCGGGGAGGAGGGTGATATTAAGAGAGCCTTATGGCATTTCTAGTTTCTTTTCTCTTCAACTGTTCAAAGCCAAAGTTTCTGATAAAGGTTGAGGGTGGTAACCTGAGGGGGTAGGATCATTATTCTTGCAGAAGCTGCTGCATCTGTCACACTGTAGCTGTTACTTGTTTCTCTCCTGCATAATTATAAGTAAGCCAGTTGGCATGCATGTAAAGACAGAAATTAATGCTGGAGTTTAGTAGGAATTTTTTATTGGGTTGGGGGTGAATTTGACTGTGTGTCCATGACTATTAAAGGATTTTGCAAATAACATGCCTTGTTGTGTAGCTATTTGTACAAATCTGCATATATGCATAGGTATTAATGAAATTTGATAAGTAATATTCAATAATTAAATGAAACCCCAAGGAAAACTCAACATTCCAAATCTGAGCAAAAAGTTTGGTCAAACAGATGAGCAAAAGAGTACAGATCACATTGTGGAATGAGAAAGGATTTCAGTGAAAGTGGCAAAGTAAAAACCTCCAAAAATCTTCTCCTTCATAAACACAATGAAAATACTCACAAAAAAGTCAAAATTAACTTTTTCAGCAATCTGAAGATTTTAAAAGGCTTGCAGAAATCTGCAGAATTTAGCTAAGACAAATAAGCTAATCTCTGTAAAATCTGTGAAATATGTGACATTTTAACTTGCCCTGTTCCCATTTGCTTGCCCAAATCTGCAGAAGCCTTAAAAAGAACAGCTTGCAGTCATAGCTCATTTAGTGTGAACAACCTTTTCTCCAGGGGCATTTATCAAAAAAAATGAGAGGCAATTGTTTAACATTTTGTCTGCCTAAGGTGGTAGATAACAGCTGGAGGGCAAATAGGCTAACCAAAGAGCTCAAGAGAAAATTCTGGGGAATAAAATGTCTATAAGGAACTTTGAAAAGCTCTGACATATATCTGGAAATCTTGACATTGATGCTTTTAAAAAAAGAACAAAAAATCAGCCAAATTAATTTTAAAGAAGTTTAATTGATTTGTGAATCAAGCAACCCCCAGAATCACAACAGATTTAGGTAGACTCTAGGGATGTCTTATGGTCAGAACAAATTTATAGACAAAAAAGGGGAAGTGATGTACAGAAATTCGAAGTGAGGTACAGAAACAACTGGACTGGTTACAGCTCCACCTTTGACTTATTTGAACACAGTTTGAACACCCAGCAGTGTAGGGGTGGTTGAATTATAGCTGCTGAGACTGGCCAAGACTCAACTATTGTTACAGGTGCATAGTCTTAAGTTAGGTTTCCAATCTCGTCTACCTATTAAGTTAGATTGCAGTTCATCCACTAAAACTTAAATATAGAAGTACAGAGTCCTTCTCAGGCCATATTGAGTTCGCTTTAACCATGCACGTGTGTACAGCTGCATGTATGTTCAGGACTATGAGTATGCTCAAGAAAGAACTGAGTTTCAGCTCTGGATAACTTCTAGACTTTGCACAAGCAAGAAGTGAAGGCTAAGGCAGAGTTATAAATTGCCCAGCTGAGTGTTGAAAGCATGCCCAACACACACATAGAGTATCTTGACAAAGCCTCTACTGGTTCCTTCACAAAAACTTACTGGTTTCAGGCATTTGAAGAATTCTCTATACAATCATTAGCTGACCACTAGGCTAAATGAGCAGAGACTCCAGGGGTCGCAAATGGGAAAAAATACAAACTTTATAGAATCAGTTCAGAAAAGTCACTAAAACAACAGTTGACAACGAACAGTAACAAAAACAAACCTTGGAGAGGGAGCAGAAACTGACTTTGCATTTCCATTCTTAAAAAGGACCAGTTTTTGACAAAAATATAAGACGTGAATAAACACTAGAAAAAGCAATTAAAACTGTTACATGAGGAAGCCCAGATGTTGAACTTATTAGACAAGACTTTAAATTAGTCATTTTAAATATGCTTAAAGAACTAAAGGAAACCATATCTAAAGAACTAATGGAAATTAAGAATACTGTCTCACCCAAAAGAGAATATCAATAGAGAGACAGAAATGATAAAACTAGAAATGCTATAGATAAACACAATAACTGAAGTTAAAAATTTAGTATAGGTGATCAACAGCAGATATGAGCAGGCTAAAATCAGAAATAGAGAATGTGACAGGTCAATTGAGATTTTCCAGTTTGAGGATCAGAAGGAAAAAAGAATGAGGAAAAATGAACAGAACCTCAGAGACTTGTGGAATACCACCAAATGTACCAACATACATATGATGAGAATTCCAGAAGGAGAGGAGAGATAGAAATGGGTAAAATTAATATTTGAATAAATAATGGCTGAAAACTTCCAAATTTGATGTGAAGCATGAGTCCACATGAATCCATACCCCTGAGCTTGTCTATAAAAAACTTTGTAAAGCTGTAACATATATCTGGAAATCTTGACATTGATGCACATGTGTAGCATTGTGTGCATGTTCAGGACTATGAGTCTTTGACACATCTGAGCTCAACAAACTCCAAGTAGAATAAATTCAACAATATTAACATCTAGAACACATCATAATCAAAATGTTGAAAACCAAAGACAAAAGATCACAAAAGTAGCAAGAGAGAAATGATTCCTTAAGTATAAGAGATCTTCAATATGATTAACTGCTAGTTTCTCATCAGAAATCACTGAAGCCAGAAGTCAGTAGGATAACATATTCAGAGTGCTTTCAATGGTGGTTTCTATATTCAGCCAAATTTTACTGAAACAATGGTGATATAAAGAAATCTGAGATAAACAAAAACTAAGAGAATCCATTGCTGGCAAACCTGTCCTACAATAAATACTAAAGGACGTCCTTCAGGCCAAAATGAAAGAATTCTAGACAATAAATCAAAATGGTATTTAGAAATTAAGAGCATTGGTAAAGGTAATACATAAGTATATATAAAAGAGTACAAGTATAAAGTGCATTTTCTGCTTGTGATGATTTTTTTTTAAATTTCTGATTAAGATCACTACATAAAGTAGTAATTATAAATCTGTGTCTATGGGCATACAGTGTATCATGCTGTAATTTTTATGACAATAAAACCCAAAAAATAGGGAATGAGTAGAGCCATATAGAACAGATCTTTGTATACTACTGAAATAAAATTAGTGCTGACCTGAACTACACTAGGTTGTTATAAATTAAGATATTAATTTTAATTCCCAGTACCATCTCTAATAAAATAACAAAAATATACAGTAAAATTGACAAGAGAATTAAAATGATACACTAAAAATATTAACACAAAGGAAGGCAATAATGGAGCAATAGAAAAAGATAAAGACATAAGACATGCAGAAAACAAAAAGAAAGAGGTAAAATTTACCTTATCAGTGAGCATATTAAAGAAAGAGTATTAACTCTCTTAAAAGACAGAAACTGGCTGAATGAATTTAAGAAACATGATCTAATTTTATGCTGTCTATGAGAGATACAATTTGATTCAAATACACAAATATATTGAAAATGAGAGGATAAAAACATGTGCGAACTATAAAAGAAAGCTGGAGTAGCCATATTAATATCAGACAAAAATTTTGTATATCAATGTTATATCCTGCAACTTTGCTGCAGAAGTTTACTAGCTCTGATAGTTTTTCGTGGATGTTTTAGAATTTTCTATATTTATGTCACCTGAAAATAGAGATACATTTATATCTTGCTTTACAAACTGGGTACTTTTTATTTCATTTTCTCGCTAATTGTGCCAGGTAGACCACGAAAGACAATGTTGAATAGAAGAGGCAGGGGCAAGCATCCTTGTTTTGTCTCTATTCTTTAATAGAAAGCTTTCAGTTTTTCATCATTATTTGTGATTTTAGCTGTGTGTTTATCATAGATTTATTTTGTTAGATTGGGAGTTTCCCTCTATTCTTAGTTTATTGTGTTTATTTATTTATTTATTTTTTATTTTTTTTAGAGAAAGAGAGAAAAGGAGAAAGAAAGAAAGAAACAGCAAAAGAAAGATAGAAAAAGGATGAAAGAGAGAAAGAAAGTGGAAGAGAGGGAGAGAGAATGGGATTCTTGTTTTATTGCCCAGGCTAGAATGCAGTCTAAAAATGGATATTAAAAACCTCTTTTATGCCAATAATTGTGCTTAACGATGAAGACAGGAAGGAATAGGGGATGAAAATAACAAACAAACAGCCAACCAATATTTTATTTAAACCT
>CAUYQU010057495.1:0-40000 GCA_963574635.1 Cheracebus regulus | reverse complement strand
TACAGCATTGGGTCTTTAAAATGTCATCACTTTAAAGCAAAAGCACTAGAAAAAACTACAAGTTATTTTTCCTTCTGAAAATAGAAACCAGTTATTTTTGTGTGTGAGAATGGTTTAATAGGAGCAATTTATAGATATTTGTTTTTTGCCTTTTTAGTATTTTAATCTACAGAGAGATTCATTTGAGTTTTCTTATATTCTTGTGTTAGCATTTTTGTAGACATTGTTTGGGAAAGAAAATGAACTTCTTAATTTCAAATACACTAGAAAATCCAAATAAAAAATATGGAAATGAGAAACTCAATTTTTCTTTGCCTATCAGAATCTCCCTATTTCCTACCTATTTGCATAATACTGAACTAAATCTGTATTAAGTTATATGTATCCAAGAATTGTAAATGGTTAACTTTAGCCCCATGTTACAGACTAAATTAAGGCATGTAGTTTAATCCAGTTGACAAAACAGAAAAACATTGGACTCCAATGACTATTGAAACTGAAATGGCAAACATTCAACCAGTTTTTTAACAGAAATATTTTAAGCTGTAATTTGGCACTCTCGATAAGTTTGTCTTTCCTATTATCATATTAAGTTCACTAGTCTCATGTCTTAATCATTATTTTTATTTATGATATATTTAACATACAGAAAGTGTAAAAATATAAATAATCCAGGTACTCATATCTCTTATTTAACAAATTTCAGATATTTGTCACAAAAGAAAGACAAAATCTTACGAACATAGAAATAAACACTCTCCTGAAATTTTATATTTGTAGGCATGATTTCTTACCAAATTACATACAGCATTTATCCATAAATATGTATTTGTAGAAAAGTGCTTTTCTCCTCCAATATGTTTAACCCTGCTTATTTCTCTTTGAAAATTAGGACATTAATATTTTAACTTATTGTTTGTTCTCCCTTAACTTTGCAAGAGTGCACCTTTTACTCAACTAGTAAGATATTTGGTTTCTGGATATAGATAAGTCCCAGACTTTTGATCTGAAATGAGTTCTGCAGAGAGATAAGTTACATGTAACAGTGGCTATACCTACCCTTTGTCTAGGTCATAGTGAATTCTCAACTGGTGTAATCATGCAGGTATAGCTTCACTTTGTCAGAGTGTGAGGTTTTCTCTCTGTTTTATACTTGTCTCAATTATAATAACATTAAACTTTTCAAAAACATTAATTATTCTCACAAGCAAAAGATAAAACATTTAGCAGAAACCTTAGCATCAGATAAACTCAGATGCAGAAGCTGGGTTTGCCACAGGTCATCTGTGTGAGCTTTGCTGCATTACCTGACTTCTCCAGTTCTTAGCTTTATCAATTGTAAAAATGTCCTTCTTTAGTCATTCAGTATATACATACTGAGCAAATAATATGTTCCAAGTCTGTACCTGGGACTAAAGATACAGTAATGAAAAAGACTGGTAACCTTTTAAGGAAATAAACATTAAACACATCATTATAAAAATAGGGATTTAATTTTAATAGAAACAAATGCTATGAAAAACAAAGCAATGAAGAAGAATCCAGTGTGGATGACATGACAATTGATCTAGGTGGAGAGAAGTCTGTGGGGGAGGATAGAGAATTCTTTCTAGAGGAAATGATTTTCAGGGTGAAATTTGTAGAGCAGATAGGAAATGAAAAGGAAAGATATGCTTAGCATAGGCAAATAATTTGAAATTGGAAGAAACTTAATAGTATACATAAAACACTAAAGAAGATCACTGTAGTAGAGAAAGAGTAAAGTTTCAGATAAGGCTGACTACATCAACACGGACTACATGGTTTTGTTACGGAGTTTAATCTTCATTCAAATGTCAGTGAGAAGTCATTGGTGGGTCTGAGGCAGGAGTAATTAAAAAAATTAAATTTAAGAATCTCATATGCCTCAATCAGAATGCATGTAAAGTATTTTTCTATAAATACAAATCCCAAGGTCTTTATTAGCATTCTCATTTATGGCTGAAAAATTGATTTAGTCTTCAACTCCACAGAAGCAGTTTCTTTTGATCTGAAAGAAAAAAAAGAAAAATAAATACTACTCAAGGCATGCAAGGCCAATATTTTTGTTCCAAATTTCATAGATAAAAGAAATTAAGAAGTGATGGAGATTTAGAAATTTGCTGTGTGCTACAAAACTAGTATGTGGCAGCTCTGGGTCTAGAACACAGGCAAAAGTTAAGAGATTCTATAGCAGGGAGAGGATAAAGCAAATAAAACTATATTCTTAACAATGTTGAGCAACAACACTGTGCAGAATGCTTTAAATACTGCACAGAATTGTTTATATTATTTTAGTTAATCTTCATAATAGTTTTGAAAAGTAAGTACAAACATGTCTATTTTCTGTATGATTAAAAAGAGTGAAGATACTATTTTTTTTTCCCATGACAGTATTTGAACCCAATCTTATCACACTCATCTTTTCTAAGGATGATGAAAAAAGCCTGTGGTCAAGAGACAAACTCCAAAAACCTCTTTCTTCATCCGGGATTTCAGGAGAAGCGAAGAGAGGTAACTAAAGTATGCTTTAAATCAGGGAATAAATTCCCTTTCCTTAAGATTCCTTTAGGAGAATGCAAAATAGATGTAGAAAAAGAGGTAAACCGTTGTCTACTTTCTTTATCCTTATTAATCCCAGCCTATTTAATCAGTGAATCTTTTTCCTTAACTCAGACCAAAAACAATTAATGCATAAATAAAAAAAAAAAAATAGAATCCTTTTCAAAACCTTACTTCACACTCCTTTTCAAATTGTTTAACTTTTCAACATTTTTGGATTTTTAGCCCACAATTAAGGATATAACTTAGTTACAGTGTGTGTAGTATTAGATGAAATAGTTTAAATCTGTCTCAGAAGTCAGACTACCTGGGTTCAAACTGCAACCTTCAACAATTTGGGCATTGTGCCTAACTTTCTTTACCTGTTAAATAGACAGAACCATTAGCTAACAGGGTGATTGAAATAATTAAATACTGTATTATTACCATGGAATAAAAATGATTGTTATAATGTTAGAAATACTGAATTTTTTTGAGATACGATTGATAAATGAAATGCTCTACAAATTTAATGTATATTTCTTGATGAATTTGAGGATAAATAGAACTATGACACCGTCACTACCATCAAGGTCACATACATGTCTATCACCTCCCAAAGTTTCCTCCTGCTTTCTTTTTTATTATTGTTTTATTTTTTTTATTATTCCCTCTCTCTTTTTTTTTTTTGGTAAAATTATTTAGCATATGATCTATCGTCTAAAAAATTTCAAGTATACATTACAGTATTATTAGATATAGGCCTTATGCTATATAGCAGATATCAGAATTTATTCATCTTACAAAACTAAAACTTTGTATCTTTTAATAATCATTTCTCTTTTTCATCTCCCACCAATTCCTGGCAACCAGCATTTGTAATTTCCACCTAGTAGTTAAATATTGTAGATTCTACATAAAAGTGAGATCATATAATAGTTGTCTTTCTGTGTCTGGTTTATTTCCCTTAACATGATTCCCTTCATCTCCATCTATGTTGTCACAAATATTGGATTTAAAAAAAAATTTAAGGCTAAATTATGTTCCATTCTATGCATATGCCACAATTTCTTTATTCATTCAACCACTAATGGACATGTAGGTCCTTTTCATAACTTGATTATTGGGAATAATGTTGAATTCTACATCGGAATGCAGACACCACTTTGAGATCCTAGTTTCAACTCCCTTGAAGATAGATCAAGAGGTGGGATTACTATTTTTAATTTCTAAATGAAACCTGTAAAATGATTCTCCTAATGACAGTACCAACTTACATTCCCATCAATAGTGCACTAGGATCCTCTTTTATCTTTATTCTCAACAACACTCATTATCTTTTTGTTTTGTTTTATATCATAGCCATCCAACAAGATATGTATTGATGTCTCATTGTGGATTTGCATTTCCCTGGTGATTACATATGTTGAGTACCTTTATGTATACTTGTTGATCATTTGTATATTATCTTTGGAGGAATATTTAAGTCCTATCCCCATATTCTAATAAAGTTATTTTTAAGTGAAGTTTTCTTTAAGTGATTTTGCATTGCAGGCATTATTTATATATTTTGGATATTAACACCTTATCAGATATTGGTTTGCAAATATTTTCTTTTTCATAGGTTGCCTTTTTGTCATAATTTTTTTTCTTTTGCTTTGCAAAAGTTTTTTTAGTTTCATGAGGTCTCAATTGTCAAGTTTTCAGCTTTTGATACCTATTCTTTTTGTCATATTAAAAAAAATCATTGCAGGGACAAATGTCAGAAGCTTTTTCCACTAAGTTTTCTTCTATGAGTTTTGTGGTTTCAGGTCCTATATTTAAGTCTTTAGCCACTGGAGTTGATTTTTATATGGATAATACGATTATCCAATTCCCTTTTTTATATGAATGTATAGTTTTCCCAACACCATTTATACAATTGACTATCCTTTCCTCACTGTGTAATCATGGTGTCCTTGTGGAAAGTAGGTTGATCATATTTGCACAGATTAATTTCTGAGATGTCTATTCTGTTCCTTTGCTCTACATGTCTGTTTTTATGCCAGTATGATACTACTTTGATTATGATAGTTTTGTAGTAAGATTTTAAATCAAGAAGGGTGATGACTCTAGCATTGTTCATTTTAACAACATTAATTCTTCCAAGCTATAAATATGGTATATGTTTGCTTTTATTGCATCTTTTTATTTTTTTTCATCACTGTTTTGTAGTTTTAGTACAAGTCTTTCACCTCCTTGGTTAACCTACTCCTAATTTGTTTTGGTATTATAAATAGGATTTTTTAAATTTCATTTTTAGACACTTCATTAATAGTATATAGCAACAAAGTGATTTTGTTTGTTGCTTTTACATCCTGCAACTTTACTGAATTCTTTTTTAGGTCTAACAGCTGTGTGTGTAGGGGCTTATTTTGGGTTTTCTAGATATACAGTATTCACACAGGGACAATTTTATTCCTTTCTTTCTGATTTGAATGTCTTTTATTTTTCCTTCTTGCCTAATGCTCTGGCTAGGACTTTGAGTACCATTTTTAATATAAGTAATGATAATGGGCATCTTTGCCTTATTTTGTATAATAGAGGAAACCTTTCAGTTTTTCACCAATGAGTATAATGTTAGTTGTGGGCTTTCCATTTATGTTCTTTATTTTGTTGAGTTAATATTCTTTTATACCTAGTGCGTTGACAGATTTTATTATGAAACAGTGTTAAGTTTTTTCAAATGCCTTTTTCCACCTATTGAGATGATCATGTTTATCTTTTTTAAACATTATCATTTAAAACTCATGACCATTTTATTCACAATTCTGTTAATATGATAAATCACATTATTTGATTTTTGTATGATGAACAATTTTTGCATGCATGGATGAATGCCATTTGATCATGATGTATGATTATTTTAATGTGCTATTCAATTAGGTTTTCTAGTGTTTTGGTGATAAATTTTGCATCTATGTTCCTCAGAAATATTGGCCTGTAAGTGTTTTTTCTCTAGTGTCTTCTTCATATTATAGTATCAGGACAGTTGTTGACCTCATAAAATGAATTTGGAAGTCTTCTTTCTTCTTTAATTTTTTGGAAGAAAAAATGAAGCCATTCAGTTCTACAGTTTTCTTTGTTGGGAAATTTGGGATGATTGATTCGATCCCTTTATTAGTTATAGATCATTTCTGATTTTCTACTTTTTTATTATTCAGTCTTGGTAGGTCCTATGATGATAGAAATTTATCCATATCTTTTCAGTTATCCATAATTAGTTATAGTACTATCTTATGATCCTTTTTATTTCTGTGTCATCACACTTGTATCATTCCCTATTTCATTTCTGATTTTATTTATTAGAATCTTCTCTATACTTTCTTAATCACTCCAGATAAAAGTTTGTTGGCTTTATCTTTTCAAAAAAACAACTCTTAGTTCCATTTTTAAAATATTTGTTTTCTATTTTCTGTTTTATTTATTTCTGCTCAAATCTGTTATGTCCTACCTTTTGTCAACTTTTGTTAACAAAAATAAAAAGATTGTGAAGGGGTTGATTAGCCTTAGTAAATCATAGAATGCTTTCTTTAGCTGTTGAACACACATCGTAGCATAGTAATTTAGTGTTATAACATCAGCCCTCTTGCATGGGAAAGCTTTTATAAAACTGAAAAAACAATACATTGAAAATGACAATTGAATGAAATTGCTGTATAAATGTTTAAATGGCCCATCAAGTAGCCAAATGTACCTGAAGTTTTTTATTGTTTTCCCAGGATTACAGGTTTGCATTTGTCAAAATACATATTTTGGCAACATTTAGTGACACCTGAACATTGGTCATAAACTGTTTTAGCCATATATGTTACCATACCAATATATTTAATTTCGAACATTTTATCTTTTCTAGGATGAGTTGTGGAATGCAGAACTTTTAACAAAAGCTTTAAGGACTCTGGAAGGACAAGGTAACTATCCTGTTTATCAATAAGTTCATGCTTAACACTGGCCTTATATCTTCTTGAATACCAGTTGTTTTTCCAGTTTAGGGGAATAGCACTGTTAACTGATGGGTTATCACAGGTAATTTGACTTAGACCATGGAGTTTATTCATATTGTATATCTAAACAATTTCAGTATTGGCTGATTTGGCATTAAAATCTGGCAAAGTATTTTCTTGGTATTCAATTAGTTTTTGTTCTACTTGAGTTAGGAGTTTTATAACTCAGTCAGTCTTTTTATTAAAGTTCCAGGAATTCTTACCCAGTCCCAATGATATGATTCTCAAGTTACCAGAAACCTATATTCAAGAGTGCTTTTTAAGGTCCTTGCCATCCTTTCATGAACCTATTAAAAGACACCATATTCTAGGATTTTGTGTGCTTGTGAAGTTTTCAGAAACTGCATTAGCTTTAAGCAATTAACTGTGGAAATGACTTTAAATAGTCATAGTTAATGACACGATTGACAAGAAAATTTAATAATTTCTAAGGTTTACAGTAACTTAATAACTATCAGTATGATTGAGAGCATATACTTTGAGATATTAGAATTTTATAGATCCCATACTATTTTGGAACATATTGATGACATACACTAAAATATAACCTGAAGAACGTTAAACATATTTTTTTTTAATTTTGGCAATGGTCCCCATGTAACTTAATATGTCAGGTAATCCTTTTTAGCTCTCTTTTGGATGCCATCTGGGCCATCTGTAGCATCTCAAAGTTAAAGATCAGAAAAGATAATTTTGAAGCTGAAATTTAATTTAGGGAAGTTTGTCAAATATGTTAAACGTTTATAACACTAGATATTATGAAGCAGAATTTTAGGTTTTGCTTTGCATAAGTCATTCATTTAGACAAAATGCCAACTCAAAAATTTTAGAAAGGCAAAAACCTTTACTCATTGATAGAGGGAAAACTTAGCTTTCTAAATAATTTGTCTCTTGTCTTTCCCACATTTTTTCCTGTATTTTATTCAAAAGGCAAACAAAAATCTTTCATTATCTTTTAATATTACATGAAAATCTTGTTCAAGAGAGAAAGCCAAATTTCATCCTTGCATTAGTCTACTATTAAATTCCAATTTTTAATAAAATCTTACAGAAAAATTGATTCGATCCTAATCAGTTTGACCATAAGGTGAGATTCGCATAAACCTTTTATACCCTTTACAAATTTTATGAAAGAGCAGATCAGTGCCTTAAGAAAACTCTACTATGCTTTTATTCCAATGTTTAATTTATGGAGAAACAGAATAATACCCTTTTAAATGTAGACATATGTTCACACAAATAATTTATTTTACAAGATTAATTTTTTACAACATTTCACAACTGGTTTAAACTGTTAACTTTATCTTATCTAGTTTAAAACAATTCTTTAACCCTCTAAACTAGGCAAAAATTTATATGCCAATGCATTCCTTTTTAAAACTGTTTTATTTTCATAGGTTTTTGGGGAACAGGTGTTATTGGATTACATGAGTAAGTTCTTTAGTGGTGATTTGTGAAATTTTGGTGCACTCCTCACCTGAGCAATATACCCTGAACCCAATTTGTAGTCTTTCATTCCTGATGCCCATCCTACCTTTTCCCCCCAGTCCCCAAAGTCCATTGGATCATTCTTTTGCCTTTGTATCATAGTTTTGCTTCTGCTTATGAGTGAGAACATACAATGCTTGGCTTTCCATTCCTAAGTTACTGCACTTAAAACAATAGTCTCCAGTTCCATCCGAGTTGCTGCAAATGCCATTAATTAGATACTTTTTATGGCTGAGTAATAGTCCATCATAGATATATATCATAATTTCTTTATTCATTTGTGGATTGATGGGCATGTGGGCGGGTTCCATATTTTTGCAAATGCAAACTGTACTGCTGTAAACATGCATGTGCAAATATCTTTTTCATAAAATGACTTCTTTTGCTCTGGGTAGATACTCAGTAGTGAGATTACTACATCAAATAGTCATTCTACTTTTAGTTCTTTAAAACATTCTTCACACTGTTTTGCATAATGATGGTACTAGTTTACATTCCCACCAGCAATGTAGAAGGGTTCCCTTTTCACTGGATCCATGCCAACATCTATTATGTTTTGATTTTTTGATTATGGCCATTCTTGCAGGAGTAATGTATTGCATTATGCTTTTGATTTTCATTTTCCTCATCATTAGTGATGTTGAGCATTTTTTCACATGTTTGTTGGCCATTTGTAGCTGAAGTCCTAGCCAGAGCAATCAGACCAGAGAAGAATATAAAGGGCATCCAAATTGGTAAAAATGAAGTTAAACTGTTACTGTTTGCTGATGATATGACTATATACCTAGGAAACCCTACAGACATCCAAAAAGCTCCTAAAACTGCTAAACGAATTCAGCAAAGTTTCAGGATAAAAAATTAATATAAAAATATTAGTAGCTCTGCTATACACCACAGTGACCAATCTGAGAATAAAATAAAAACCTCCACCCCTTTTACAATAGCTGCAAGCAAAAATGACAACAACAAAAATCTTAGGAATATATCTATCCAAAAAGGTGAAAGACCTCTAGAAGCAAGATTACAAAACACTGCTGAAATATATCATAGATGACACAAACAAATGGAAACACATCCCATGTTCATGGATGGGTAGAATCAATATCGTGAAAATGACCGTACTGCCAAATTCAATGCAATTTCCGTCAAAATATCACCATCATTCTCCACAGAACTAGAAAAAAAAATCCTAAAATTTGTAGGAAACCAGAAAAGAGCCCAAATAGCCAAAGCAAGACTAAGCAAAAAGAGCAAATCTGGAGGCATCACATTACCTGACTTTAAACTATACTGTAAGGCCATGGTCACCAAAACAGCATGGTACTGGTGTAAACATAAGCCCATGCCTTCCTATAATCTTTTACTAAAAATAAGTTATCATCCTTACAAACTTTGCATGTAAAATTCTTTTTTTTAAAATAATAGTCTCAATTACATGTGATAATATTAACCTCCAGCAATTTTTAATTTTGGTGAAAAACCTGGTAACTTATTTTAATTCTGTACTAATGTTAACCCCAGGGTACCAGATAGAAGTGCAGACAGATAAGGTCTGACTCTTTTCAGTATAGCTCAGGGTATCGCTAAATCTACAAGTCTCCAGGACTTTCCTATCTGTAAAGCAGTCAAGTTGAACAATTTTTAAAAGCAAAGAAACAGTTTATGACCTTAAAGCATTTAGCAAACCTAATATCTAACCTAATTTAGACTAAATGTTTTTATTTTCCCAATAATCTTTAAAACTTTTTTATTTCCTAAAGATTACTAAAGTCATGTGAACTAAAAGTCATTCCAGTTTTTATTCTTCTTTCAAAATATCCTAAGTGTTTATTTTTATTTAAGACAGTGAATTAGGGCTCTTTTATACAAACATCACACACACAACACATGTATAACTACATAGACAGAAGAAGATCCAGTAGTTGTAGAATTTGTCATTTGCCAGTTTTTAAGTTTCTTAATTGGATTCCTGCCTTTAGGGTGGAGTTCTTGGAGGATCAGGAATAGAAAAACATGCAGTTTCTGGGGCCCATTAAACAGGCACACCTGGAAGGCAAAAACAGATGTCCAAAACTAAGGGTCCCATTTTTATATCAGATCTTAGATCCCTCTCAAAAGGGAAATGCTATGGGAAAAGACAGTGGAATGATTTTACCATGTCTTTTATTTCATGGAAATCCCAGTTAGCCCATTGTGCAACTATCTCCCATGTAGTCTTATTTCTTAGTGGGGGCAGTGGGGATGTTGCCATACCTTACAGATGGCTAACAGCATGCTTCTCTGATCCAAATGTGCAGAGCTGAGTACCCAGCATAAATGCAATTTTCCATCTCTAAAGTTATATTTAGTCCTAGATTTTGAGAATGATCCATCCACCTCTTATTCCTGAAGTTTCATGAGGAAAACAAGAATTTTCTTCTAAAAAATGGGGTCTATGGTGCCTCCTCTGTTTTTCTTAAGGAGTTTCTTGCTATTAGAGCTTGAATATTCACTTTTAATTAAGCTGACTTTTAACCACAGCACTCTTCAAAATATCCTTATAAATCTGTTATTACCTGACTTTAGCTATATCAACTGGCTAATATTTCTGGCTCCTAAACTTTACCAAAAGTAACCTCACAGGTGAAACTAACAAACCTGAATTAAGGTTATGTCTTAAAACCATGAGTATATAAGGTATTTTCAAAGAGATGATAAGCAGCTTTTGCAAAATCTAGAATCTTAAAAGGTAGATCAGAGGAAGGAAGATTTAAGAAGGGAAGCTAGAAGTTTTTCATGGAGGGGAAGAGAATCAGCAAATGGTAAAGATCACACAGATCTCAACCAGAAAGTACTCTTTCCCTAAGCCAGGATTGATCCCAGGGCACCATTGTAGAATGGTGAGGACCAAAAGAAATTACTGCCACATGGTTAACATGTCAAACTTCCAAGGACATAAATCAAAATGAAGACATGATCCAGTTTATTATTTTATTTTGTTTTTCTTCATATACCTTCAGCAAAGTTTGTAACTGACCAGTTTTCTGGGCTGGCTTAAACAGCAGGGCTTATGGGGTTCTAAGCCCATGTTCTATCCTAAAGTACATTTCCTTATGATAGAAACATACAAAAAAACACACACAAAGCACACCATCAGATTGGTTACAGCTTAAGAATAGCCTCCTAAACATCTGTTTTCCATTAATCAGAACTTTTCATAGACTGCAAACAGTAATTTTTTTACCATTTATTTAATTGGTTTGCATAGAGAGACAGAGAGGCCAAAAGTATGACTGGTAAGAAATTCTTACTCTTTCCATAACATGTCAGGTTTCTGAGTTCCCCTTCCCTGAGTGGCCCTAGCAACCTGCTTGCCACACCATAGCTCCAGAGCCCAAGCTGTATCACAAAGGATAATCACAGAACTTAGGCAAAATACTCTAAATTTTGTAAGTTGCCACCCAACCAGCTGCATGAAAACCTAAATTATAATATTTTCCATTCCAGCCAGAGCAAACTTTAAATAAAAACATTGAAGTCTTTTTAGAAGTGTCTGCATATCAATAGGCATCTCTAGATGAGACTAATATGGGAACCCTCGTTTTAAATGAACTTCAGTGTGTTGTTGTTCATTTGAAATGTTTCACTGTAAGTTATCTTTAGTACTGTCTTGCCATTTCTATAAGATTTTGCTGCTTCCCAGGCCTAAAGATTATGCACGTGTAAGCCAAAAAGAAATAAGTTCTTCAGTAATTAAAAGTCCCATTTTTACCTAAAGCTAATGCTTTGCTCTCAGGTTACCTTGGGTAACTTAGCCAATGATTATTTTCCTACCTAAGCATGCAGAAAAAATGAAACAAAATGGTATAACAGAAAGATCCTTGTGAATTTTTAGTAGCCAAATTTTACAACCCCTGCAATATTACCATTTAGTATCAGTTTCTAACTCAGTCAGACATAAGAGGCCTCTAACTGGATCCAAGCCAGTTAATTACTGGATCTAATTCAATCCTGGATCCAGTCCCAGTTTCTGTCACAACTTCCAAATCCAGTTTGCTTCAGTAATTTGCTCTAAGAAACTCAGAGAACTCAAAATACAAATTTGTGGATCTCCCAAATCTGAGAGAGAATTTACCCACAATCCCCTAGCTCCTCTTAGGATCAATGGACACAAGTGGATCATTGCTACTACCTTGCTTGTTCATTCAGCACTCCTGGGGGGTCGTTAAAGCTCTACTTTGGATCCCACTTATGACACCACTAGTTAAAAGAAAAACTTCAGCTGAATTAAATTTAAAGGAGTTTGAGCAATAAACAATTTGCAAATCAGGCAGTCCCCAGAATCATAGCAGATACAGAAAGACTGCAACGCAGCCATGTGTTGGAAGAAGATAACTGAGCAACACATAATTTGCAAATCAGGCAGCCCCCAGAATCACAGCAGATTCAGAAAGACTCCAACACAGCCATGTGGTGGAAGATTTATGAACAGCAAAAGGAAAGTGACACAGGGAAAATGCAAGTGAGGTACAGCAACAACTGAATTGGTTACAGCTCGGCATTTGCCTTATTTGAACATAATTTGAAGAGTTGGCAGCATTTGATTGACCCAAACTCAGGGAGTGATACAGGTGTGAACTATGGTTAGTTTACATCTCCACTTGTTATAGTTCACAATGTACAGAAAAGTCTTTAGGCTGAACTTAAACAGGTAAGAAGGCAGGTTTAGGCTAAACTAGATTTAACAGATAGTTAATGTGAATTCTCTGTCAGGTGAATCATATATCTCTATTTCATTTGATTCTATTTCTTGAGATTTATTTTCTTCATTTGTTTTGGACATATGTCTCTCTTTCTTCATTTTTCTTCACTCTTTGTGTAGGTAACTACATTAGAAACAAACAGCCACCTCTCCCTGTCTTTACATACTGGCCTCATACAGATTATCATCATCAATTAGTCCATTCAGAGATTCTCCAAGCCTCTCAAACTCTCATGCTAATCTAAAATACTGTATTTTTCTTAGTGGCCTCCAGAAGTCTAGAGTATACTGGCTCTCATTACTTATATGAGACAGGCAAGATAAAAGTCAGTCCTTTGGGCAGTGACAAGATAATTGAAATGTTGGATATGTAGTCCAACTCATTCCCTCCCTAGAAAGAAACTGAGAACTGAGTTTTATTTCTTCTATCTCTGTGTTGAGTCAAAGAAGGAGCTATGACAACTACATGCATCTATTTCAAACTCCCATCTTTATTCTCAGAAATCCCCAGGCATCTAGAGTATCCTGGGTCTCATCAGTGCTACAAGATCAGGAACATAGAATCCAGTCTTTTGGCAAGACTCCAGGAAAGTCTGAACATTGAATGTGTAATTCAACTATTTTACTCCACAGGCTGAAGCTAGGATCTATGAGATTTCCCTCAGTTGTCTGATTGTTTCAGGTGTAGGAAATATGGAAAGGTGGTATTGTGAATTTTTCTACCAGCTTTGATACAGCTTGTTTCATACGCTAGCTAGTTTCTGGATTTTTCACAAAGTGAATTTGTAATTTCATTCTTGTTGAATCAGTGTGTCCATGGAAGGAAGAGGAGTTTAATCCTTCCTATTCTGACATCTTACTTATATCTCTCCTGGCAAACTGCAATTTTTGAGCAGATACATAACAACTATCAAAAGTCCTAATACCTTGTGTAAATTTGGAGGCAGATTTTAAATGTATGTAATTTCTCACAGTTTCTCACAAGCCTTTAATGGGAACAAAATCATACTCTTTTTGCTTATAAATGAGCAAGGAAAGATGTTAGTAGAATCATAACTTGAAGAATGCAGAGTGCTAAAGTATTCTACATAGGTTGGGAGAGTAAAATGCCCATATATTAGGCTGCTTGATTTTGGAAGTTCAGAGATCTTTCCATGTATTTTCTAGGTTTTCAGCAGCTAAACAGAATTATCTAAATGCATACTGATTAGTAATACGATTATTATTCATCAAAATGGAAAAGAAATAAATATTAAAATATTTTCTATGCCTTTCTTCAGTTAGGAGTTCTAGATTGTAAGCTCCATAAAGACATGGTTTTTCTTTGTATCCAGTGTTTTCCAACCTGCAATTACCCTTACATGTGTTGGTGCTCAATAGTTTCTTTAATAAATGGATGAATAAACACAATTAATATAAAATTATTTGGCAATGTCCTTTCTGTGCATATAATTGAAGTAACCAAGAGAGACATGATGACATTTCAGCCACGGCATATGAGTTCCACTTCCACTTTCAATTTTAGTTAAATTTAGCCTCAAAACACATTTTTTAATAATGGTTTTGAGTAAAGCATAACATTAGATAATCAAGTGATATTTCAAGCTAGCATTTAAAAGATATATTCTTAAGTATTTTGAATAAAAATTTAAAAAGAAATCAAACATGCTGAATAGCAAAATAAAATTATTTTGCCATTTCTACTAAAAACAGATTCTGCATATATCCTATTTGTGAAAAACTAAATTAGATTTGAAAATGAAGTTACATGGAAAAAGCAGTTTCTCATTAAATTAAATGTAAATTGAACACTATAATAATATGATACTTTGTGGTGTTGGTCTAAAGATTTCTGTCATAAAATCCTATTATGCACATAATGCTTAAGAATGCAATATACAAAATTCCTGCCTGTTAAGCCACTGTATGTAGAAACTACAGCCAATAAATATACCCATCAGTGTTCTTTATAAGATAATCTATTGTTCTGACGAAAAAATGTAAATTATTATATGTTGTACCTTTTACATTGTCACATATTGAGAAAAGGAATACAGAAAAATCTTTACTGCTATACAACGTTCTCTGTATAATTTTCCCTTTCTTTAAAAAATGAAGATAATAACTTGTCAGCATATCTAAACTTTTAATGTCATAAAGGAAATCAGAATTTAGCTTTTGAAAGATTAATGAACTTTATTATACTCACTTTTTGACATGATAGTATATTCTGAGTTAAAAAGATACATGAGTAGAGATACATTTTAAAATGAGTGGGAACACTTAACCATCTGGTAAGACTGGAACTCACTTTTTATTGTATACTTAGGTTATATGAAAGTGACAAGCCAACTCTTGGAAATAGAAGCTGAAGAAAGGTAAACTAACTTTATAAGTACTCTTACACATTTAAATGTGGTGTAACCAAATTTCCTAAAGCACTAACTTTAATATAAGCAATAATTTACCAAACCATTAAGTATGAGAATAAATGATTACTTTGTATGTTTCTAGCAAAAGGTACAATTTTTCATAAAACTTTGAGAAATTATGAACAAATTAGAAACATACAAAACCTAAAGGTAATAATTTGGGAAATCAGCTTTGCCTCTGATGAAAATGGCTCCCACCAGACCAGTGTTCTTACTGAGTATAACTAGAAAATCTGGATGAAAGGTCAATAATATCTGCTGCAAGATATCAAAGACCTGTTACGTTAGACAGAACTTCATGGGCAGAGAGCTTGGAGAGAAGTGAACTTCTTAGAGGAAAGTTGATATTCTGAGCCTTTACTTTTATCTTTGTGGCATTTCCTGAGGCAAGAATCTACTGATTCTTGCAGTTTGGCAACAGAACCACTGCTAAGGGGAAGAGAACGTAGCAGAGCTTTTAAAAATCTCATGAGGTTAGGAAGACAAAAACTAGATTTTGTGGCTGACAGTGTTGGCAGGACCTGAGGAAGTGTCCTTGACACAGAAGAGAAGGCAGATACTGAGAAATGAGCATAATTCTTAACTTTTCCTTAAAACGTTTGTTGAATTCGTAAGTCACATAAGACATCTGTGTAAGAGCCCATGAAAAAAAGCACTGAAAAGCAAAACTTTTTTATATTATGTTAATTTAGAGACAAAACTTTAGACTCCCAGAAAGTTGGAGAGGGCCCCATGAGGTATTACTGGCTCTAGGTTTGCTCCCTTGGATGGGTGAGAGCAAACCAAAGGCACATGGAACCTTACGAGGACTAAAAGCCATAAACAGGCAGCTCATTACTAGTTGGATGAAGGTGATCTCCTCCCACTTTTATAGCCTACCAGAGGATTGGTACTCTGGAAGAAAGTAATTTCCCCCAGATTTTTACAGTTTCTTGTACACAATTTGTAGTATTTAATTAAAAACTTATGTCAACACTAGTTTGTTTACCACCCCCAAACTCAGTAGTATACCACAATCATTACTTTTTGCTATTTTATATGTGGCTCAGTGAGTAAAATAGCAATAGGGTCTGAGGGTTGAATAGGACAACTCCACATCATGTGTTTTACTCTTGGCACCCAGAATAATAGAGCATTATCTAAAATGAAGTTTTTCTCACAATGGAGAAGAAAAATTACTAGAGGATCAAGCAAAAACCTAGGGTGTCTGTTAAAGCCTAAGATAAAATACTACAGACTGTCACTCCTACTCAGATTACATTGACTAAAGAAAGTCACATAGCAAGCCTACTATCAATAGATGGGAAAGTGTACTCCATCTGTAATCTAGGGTGAGGTACTGTACTGTGACATCAAGGGACCAAGGACATGGATTCACGGAAACAAAGAATTGAAAAAGTAATGCCGTCTAATGTAGTCCACCATCTTGACTGTAATTGTTCCTGTGTCCACTATACTCAAAATACATTCAAACTCATTTCAATCCCCCCACCAAAGTCTCATTCAATTATTGTATAATGCTTCAATTCCAGAATATTGTGACCTACATCAGCATTGATGAGGTTTCTCAATATAGAAACTTAGGAACTAAAAAGATAATTTTTCTGTCCCCTATACACCCTCAAAGACAATTTTGCAACAAGGCTAGAATAACTGTAATAAACAACTAATTGGAAAGAGGAAAGAAATGGAGAGATATAATAGTCATTGGTCAGTGATAATTCTTAAATCCTGCTAGGAAAAATTTTCCTGATCTGTAGGTAAGGAATAGACCTGGTTTTGCTCTGTGTGTGGCTCCCCAGTTCAAAATTTTCCCATTGATCTTATCTTTACTCATTCTTTTTTCCCCCACCGTACTCTTGGCCCATAGGAGAAAATCCCTTGCTTGATAACTGGCAAAGTCCTGCTGCCTTCTTTTAAAAAGGTAGGGTCACAGAGGTCTCTTTTGATCCCCAATAGTGATATTATTATTTTTCCCATTCAGGTAGTGCCAATATAAATATATTTTATTATTGTTTATTTTTTAGTGTCTGAAAACCCAGCTAACTTCATGTCAAAACCATATACAGAATTATTGTCAAGATGCCTTTTGCTCTAGATCTATATGTGGATATTAGGGTACATAATGACTGTGTGTGACTGTGTCTTAATCTTCATATGAATTGTTTATTTTGCTAAAATGCTCTTCTAAACATTGCCTGGGTTTTCTAAAATAGGACAACAGTTATTTATTTCCCTCATTCATGTGTTCTGTATCACTGGTTCAGATAATCTTGAGTAGGTTAGAATCTGCTTAGTTTTAAGCTAGGGACTGGTTATATGTCAGCTTCATATGCTATCATTTTATGAGAAAAAGAAGATTTTTTTTCTATGATGGAGTCCAGAACATCTCAAAGAGACACACAAATAGTGTGATACCCCAAGGCATAGGCTGGAAATCCTTATATAGCACTGTTAACTATAGGCAACTGGGCCCGGTTAGAATTACTGATGAACTGTATAAAACATTTAATGAAGAAGTTATACCAATGTAACAAACCTCCACATTCTGCATTTGTACCCCAGAACTTAAATTATAATGAAAAAAATAAATAAATTCCTTAGAAGACAAATGGTATAGGTCAGTTACTTAGATTTCATAAAGAAAAGAAGAGTATAAAAAAGGAATGAGTAAAAGTAAAATACAACATTTTATTTTAATTCTTAATTGATCTAACAAATAAAAATGTGTTCAAAAGTGGGCAATGGACATGAACAGACACTTTTCAAAAGAAGACATATATGAGGCCAACAAACATATGAAAAAATACTCATCATCACTGGTCATCAGAGAAATGCAAATCGAAACCACATTGAGATACCATGTCATGCCAATCAGAATGGTGATCATTAAAAAATCTGGAGACAACAGATGCTGGAGAGGATGTGGAGAAATAGGAACACTTTTACACTGTTGGTGGGAATGTAAATTAGTTCAAACGTTTAGTGTGGTGATGCCTCAAGGACCTAGAAATACAAATTCCACTGGACCCAGCAATCCCAATACTGGGTATATATCCAAAGGATTATACATTGTTCTATTATAAAGATACATGCACACGTATGTTCACTGTGGCACTGTTTACAATAGCAAACACTTGGAACCAACCCAAATGCCCATTGATGATAGACTGGTCATGGAAAATGTGGCACATACACACCATGGAACACTATGCAGCCATAAAAAAGGATGAGTTTGTGTCCTTTGTAGGGGCATAGATGAATCCGGAAACCATCATTCTCAGCAAACTGATACAAGAACACAAAATCAAACACCATATGTTCTCACTCATAGGTGGGTGTTGAACAATGAGAACACATGGACACATGGAGGGGAGCATCACACACAGGGGTTTGTTGGCGGGGAATAGGGGAGGAACAGCAGGGGCTAGGGAGGTTGGGAAGGGATAACATGGGGAGAAATGCCAGATATAGGTGACAGTGGGATGGAGGCAGTAAAGCACATTGCCATGTATGTACCTATTCAACAATCCTACATGATCTGCACATGTACCCCAGAACTTAAAATGCAATAAAATAAAATAATAATAACAAAAGGGAAAACCTAGATGACGTGTGTATGTTGATGCCGTCTTAGATACAATACCAAAGGCACAATCCATTAAATTTATAATTGATAAGGTGGGCATCAGCTCTGCAAAAGAAATAATATCAAGGGAACAAGGAGAGGAGTCACAAAACGATAGAACATGTTTACAAAAGACACCCAATAAACAACTACTATCCAATAAATACAAAATGTCTCAACATTCAATGATAAAACAACTCAATTTAAAAATCGACCAATACCTTTACAGACATCTTGCCATAGAAGATATACAGACGTCAAATAAGCATATGAAAAGATAATCGAAATTATATGTCATAAGGAAAAAGTTATAAAAATGGCAATAAAAGGTTACTATACATTTGTTGGAATGACCAAAATTTACAAAACTAACAACAATTCTGTACCCAACACTGTACCCAATTCCGGCAAGGATGTGAAGCTCCCATTTATTGCTCTGGCAGTAGAAAATGGCACAGCCACTCTGAAAGACAGTTTGGCTATAATTCTTATGAAGCTAAACATACTCTTATTATACAATCCATGAGTCATATTCCTTGGCATCCACCCCAAACTGAAAATTTATCTCCATACAAAAACCTATATACATATGTTTATTGTGGATTTATTCATAATTATCAAAATGTGGAAGCAACCAAGATGTCTTTCAGTAAATGCACAGATTTTTTAAAATAGTATTTCTAGACAATGAAATATTATTTAGTGCTAAAAAGAAATGAGCTATCAAGACATGAAAACAAACAGAGGAAGTTTAAATACATATGACTAAGTAAAAGAAGACAATTTTAAAAGGCTGTATGTTTCTAACTGTATAACATTCTGGAAAAGCAAATGTATGGAGATGGCAAAAACAAAGTCAGTAGTTTCCAATAGTTATGGGTGAGAATGAATGAATAAGAGGAGCACAGGGGATTTTTAGAATAGTGGAATTACTTTGAATCATACTATAAATGTATACACTTAATATTATCCATTTGTTCAGACCCATAGAATATACATTAATAATAAACCCTTATGTAAACTATGGGTGTTGGGTGATTATGGTGTGTCAGAATAGGTTCATCAATTATAACAAATTTACCATCCTGGTAAAGAATTTTGATAATAGGAAAAGCTATGTATGTGTTTAACACAGGAGATATATATGGGAAATCTCTGTAATTTGCTCTTAATTTTTATGTACACAAGAAATTTAAAAACTAAACTCCTACTAAAAAAGAATCAGTGAAAGTGCAGAAATAAAAAAGTAATAAAATTAAATAATTCTTTTGATGGTCTTATCGGTAGGCTAGACATAGGCATAGAAGAAAAAAAAATAGACAATTTTACCTTGCTGGTGTAGGTTAATAAAACTTACCAAACTGAAAGTAAATAGAAAAAAAAAAATCAGAGCAGAACACCCAAGCATTGTAGGACAACTTCAATAGGTGCAATTACATGTAATTTGAATACCAGAAAAATAGACCAGAACATAAGAAAAATTCTAAATTTTCCAAAGCTCTTCCAGAAAATTATCTACTGAAGAAATTCTTCAATTACTTCCTATAGTATTTTAGGGAAACTACAGCTTGCACCGTATCTTCTGGTGCTCTGTGCAAAAGTTAACAGATCCAATAATTTTTCTAATTTCCCACTTCTATTATCAAGGTTATCCCAAGAAAGGCTGACAATGTAGAACTCAATTATGCCCTTTGTTTAATGAAGAAAGTATGAAACATTCTAGATTTTAACAGAACGTGTTTATAATGTTGTTTTGATATACAGTATATAGTGTTATCTATTTTACATGTAAATTATGTAAAGAAATGTTATATGGAAAAATATGAATAAATGGTCTACCAGCAAAAATATTTGTATAAATGAGCATGAGTTGTAATGACTGTACTTTTAACTATGAAATTAGTATGTCAAAATATAGCAATATACAGATTGCTTACATAATTATAAATTCTTTAAAATAAAGGTAATTTTATTGAGCTATAGAAAATTCTGAAATTTACATATATTTTTTTCTTAAAATTTATGGTTTTTTCACATTTATACATTTTTAATTGACAAATTGTTGATATATTATTGATAACATACTATTTTTAAATATGAGTGAATTGTAGAAGAGCTAAATGAAACTAAGTAACATGTGTATTCACATATTTACCATTTTTTTGTGATGACAACACTTAAAATCTACTCTCTTAGCAATTTTCAAGAATGCAACACATGGATATTAACTGTAGTCACTACGTTGTGCTATAGGTCTCTTGAATTTTTTCCTCCTGTCCAACAAAAATTTTGTATTCATTGACCAATACTCATCCAAACTCCTGGCCACCCTGTATCCCCAGCCCCTGTTAACCACCATTCTACTCTACTTCTATAAGTTTAACATTTTCAGATTCCACATATATATAAAAGCATGTAGTATCTGTCTTTCTGTACCTGGATCATTTCATTTATTATGCTCTCCAGGTTCACGGTGTTGTCACGAATGTCTACACTTCTTCTTCTTAAAGGCTGTGTAGTATCCCAATGTGTATATAAACCACACTTTATCAATTCATCTGTTGATGCACAAATTAGGTTGCTTCCATATCTTGGATATTTGTGAATAATGCTGCAGTGAAGATGGGAATGCAGACATCTCTTTGACATACTGATTTCATTTCCTTTAGGTATATACTCAATAGTGGGATTGCTGGATCAAATTGTAGTTCCAGTTTTACTTTTTTGAGGAACCCTCATATTGTTTTCCATAAGGGCTGTTCTCATTTTCATTCCTATCAATAGCGTGCAAGAGTTTCCTTTCTCCACATCTTTAACAACACTTATCTTTTGACTTTTTTATAATAGCCATTTTAACAGATGTGTGGTGATATTTCATTGTGGTTTTAATCTATATTTTCTGATGGTGAGTGATTTTCATAATTTTTATATACATGTTATTGATTTATATATCATCTTTTGAGAATCATCTAGTGAGATCTTTTGCCCCAAATTTGAGGTTTTGAATTCCTCCATTTAATTATTTTATAATAACATGAAATAGAATACTGATAAATCAAAGATCACACCAATTATTTACACTTAGCAATTAGTATCTATTACTCATGAACCTTTTACTCCATGTGGCAAATTGACAAAGGCACCATGTCACCTGAAAGTGCAAAGAAGGGTTTTTCACAACAACAGCTGAACCCAGAAATTCCACTACTGAAGTTCCATAGGAGAATAGTAAAGCTACTCCTACTCTCCCCTTAGGAAGAAGAGAAAGAAAATTTTCTGTTCACTGTAAACAAATTCTCCTGAGCTTTCTAACTTAAGGTTACACTTTAGTTATACTTTAGCCTGCTTATCAACAACTTTTGTTCCAAAAGCCCTGACCATGCAGAAAAATGAAATCTTTACAATGGTTTTCAAAAAATTAGAATATGATAATGCTAAATATTCACTAGATGATGTGCTGTTTGTGTGTATATGTGTGTGTGTAAATACACATACAGATGTATTTGTGGCTGAGATGACGAGAAGGATATTATTTGACTGTTAAAATATAGTAGAATGGCCAGAGTCTCACAAAGTTAATCTCTGCCTCATTTATTTTTTATGATGTCCCAAATAGGTATTACATAAAAATAAACATATATGATACTTAAAATGAATAAGAAAATTTATATTACAAATGAGAGCAACAAGGAAAGGGCTTACACTAGTGTTTAAGTACTTAGGCTTATGAATGAGTGAGGGAGCTTGTCAACTTATAGCAAGAAATATACAATAAAAGACCCGAATTTTTCTTAAATAGAATTTTGTAAACCTTTGATTTTTCATGAAATTTTTGAAATTTGTGCTTTACATATTAAACATAGTTATTGACAGAAAAATTAATCGTCATGATTTTCTTACATACATCCACTATGAATAATATAGGGGATAAAAGTAGTCTATTATATTGAGTTATATTTTCCAAGCATTATTTTAAGGCTTTTTATATAAGACTCTGAAATAAATGTGTTTATTATATTTCAGATATGCCTGAAAGAAAACTAAGTAACTAAAAAAGGTCAGCTGTAGGAAATCAGCCTTCGAACACTCCAATGTTATGAATTATAACTTCTGCCTGTTGTAGATGCAGGGAATGACTCCTTTAATATCTGAAAACATGCGCCTTGAAATTTTCAATTACTCGCAGTGATCTAAACATTTCTTCTAAAAAATATTTGACAAGGCTGACTGAAAAAAGTGACTCTGCAGAAGGAAGTGCTGTTGGATCACTGGAGTGTGATTGAAAGAAAAGGAAAAAGCAGAGTTCCAGTTCTTTACAGCTGAAAAGGAAGCCACACATGGTATCAAGTCTCCTGGGATAAACTCAGGAAGGCCTTATGCTGGCATCAAATGACATTTAGAAAGAGACAACACTTTCTACCATCATAAATTAGAAATAAATACATTTAATAATTTACATACTTCAAAATTCTACAAGTGTATTTTTAAATTATTTTATATAAAATTACAGTGATAGCTTTTAATAAGCATAAATTACAGGATTTAAATGGAGACAGAGAGACATACAATTAGGTAGAGAATAAAAAAGTAGAGAGGTGTAATTATAATTATCAATAACTTAGAACTGATGTCTCCCAAATATCATTCCAAAAACATCACTTCTATTTTTTCTCAAAAACCAATCACATCCCTATCTTACCAAATTTTTCCTCATACAAAATCCGTAGCAACTTTATGTAACTTGATAATTTAAATGTTATGCACTCCTATAAAAAGAGAATTAGTGGAAGCTTGAATCATCTTCTAATACAGGGAAATTTGGAGTTATTCTAAAGCCAGGATGCCATCTCTTCTTTATTCAGAGAAAATATATTCTACTCATTTTGAAAACATTAGTCAAAACACAAACACATTTTTTATTCCACCAAAGAAAGAATAGGCAGGGCATGTGACTCCCACCTGCAATCTCAGCAATTTGGGAGGCCATGGCAAAAGGATCACTTGAGTCCAGGAGTTCAAGACCAGCCCTGGGCAATAGAGAAAGGCTCTCTCTCTTAAAAAAATAAAAATATAAATAAACAAAAAGGAAACAATAAAATGCCTTCTATTTCATCCTTGCCTTATCTTCATTTATTCCGGGTATTTTTGAATATATTCCTATTCATTGGTGCAAAAGTAATAGCTTGTTTTTTCCATTACTTTCAACGGCAGAAACCGCTATTACTTTTGCACCAAACTAATACTAAAAGCTTCAACTCTCCTAAGATAAAAATTGATATGTGCTAATGACTGGTTACATGCTAACACTGCCTACTGCCCAAAAGTAGGAGAAAAAGAGAAAATAAAAATAATCTAAAATAAACAATTTAAAATGTTTCTCTTTTCATCCTTGGGGTACATCAATCATGAATCTTACAGCATTGAACAACTAGGTCAGAATTGTCATACAATATGGCTAAAATATATTATCAGCTATTTTGCAGCATGCAAAATGCAGCAAGAAGTATCTTCAGAACTATAAACAATATGTTAATCATACTTTTTTGTCCAAGAGGCAAGGAAACACCCTATATTTTCATATAGCCCAAGATATATGTTGGAAAGTCATTTTTTTTCAAAGAGAAAACATAATTTTTTATCTCAATTAACAATGTGTTTTAATTTATGAGATGGACAATAATTTTTTAAAAATAATTTGATGGAAATGTATGTTGAGTGGACAATCTCAAACATTTGAAACAAAATAAATAGTTTAATAAAGTCTTCAAGGCAAAAATGTCCATATGGGCAGGGTGCAAAGGAGAAGAACCTCTACTGAATTAAGTTTAATATTATTTGCATTTTATATTGTCTATATCGAAAGTCCTTATTTTTGCACCTTAATATGATTAGCAACTGCATATACTGTTTAATTATGCAAACATTGTTGTTAAAAATGCTCTGTTTAGAAATATTAAATGTGATTTCATGGCTTATTGGATTGTTTTAATGTTAAGGTATAACATGTTTATAGTTTACCAATATTGTTCTAATGTTTGAAACACTGTGCCTTTATATAACCACACAAAAATTAAATGCAAATAATAAAATAGTAGATATTTTTAACTATTGAAAGCCAATTAGAGTATTAGCGCTGAAGGGAAGAAATGCACATCCTTCCTCTTCACTTAATGTTGGTAGCTGGTATTAAAATAAATACATGTTGATTTGGTGAAATACTAATTATATCTTTGCAAGTGTATATTTTATTGCAATAAGGAAGCTATAAAAGACCTTTTTCAGTTTTAATGGACCAAGACAAATATAGTTTGGTCTTCCTAAGTATGTATAATTTTTAACTTGAAGAAGTAAAAAAACTTCAAGTCTACATTTAGCTTTATTTCTCCGAGTACTATATTTGTAGCTGATAATTTGAAAGTGACCTACTTTTTCTTGGAGACTGCAAAATAAATGTCATGCCTCTGTACATATTAATATGATTGTTCTGCATTAAAAAATAAATTCTATACTCATGTTTTAGATTGATTTTCTGCCAGGTGAAAAAAATAAACTAATCATTATCCTTGATTAAATGAAGCAAATAGTAATACTGATGTGCTAACGTACACATATTGACAGCAGTAAAAAACTCTAATAACATATTATAAATTTGGCAAAGCATGGCCAGTAGATATGAAATTCCTTTTCACGTTCACTCATTAAAAACAAGTGAAATAATTCTCGTTGTAGTCTATCTAGATAATACTGAGATAAAAGTTTATTTTTAGACTTTGTTAATTGCACTTAAATTGCATTAAATCATATCAGATTGTTTAACAAAGTACTGATTGGTACTATAAAGGTTTCAGACACACAAATTGTCTTTATGTTCCTCTCATAAAACTATCATTAAGTTATGACTGTTTCATCGAAGTTTGTTTTAACAGAAAGATACAATATTTTTGTGACCACATTCTTTCAATTAATATAATATTTGTGAGTACTGTCTATGTTCTTATATGCAGCTGTGATTGGTTCAATTTTCTTTGTTGAGTTTTCCATTGTCTTTATATATGGCAACTTATTTATCCATTTTACTTTTGATGGGCATTTGAGATTTTGTCAGTTTGGTATGATTATCGAAAAATTCTGTAATGATTTTACTTGTGCTATTTCTTTGTCACTTGTACCGATATTTCTCTTGGAAATATAGCTAGAAATGATTTCCTGAAGTAGTTGTACCAATTTATACTCCTAACTCCCTCTAATGTATGAAGATTCCAATTGCTCTACATTTTCACTACTACCCTAGGTCTTTTTAATTGCAGATATTCTGGATGAAATTTTTCTATAATGTGTAGTGGTATCGTTTTTTCAGTTTTAATTTTAATTTTCTCAAATTAAAATGTATCAACCAAATTTGCATGTCTTTTTGACTATATGAATACTCTGTTTTTTACAAAGTACCTCTTCAAATTTTTTATTTTTCTTTTGGGCTATTTTACTTTATTGATTGCAATTCTTAACCTAGCTCAGTGCGTTACAAGCTCGCACTGGGCCACTTTCTTTTCCCACTTTTCTGGAGTTAGAGAGATATTAATAAAATGAGTTATTCAAATTAATTATTCTTCAATGAAAGCTAATAACTCATCGGTTATTAATTTTGATAATTCAATGTATTATTATTTCTTTATGAGACTCAATGATATTCTCTACACTAATTAATAAAAGATTTGTTTTTTTTTTTTCCCTCTCACAACTAGATCAGTAGATCTGGAATGTTTTTGAATGTAGTATAGAGGAGGGGTTAATATGCTTTTCCTAGGTGGACATAACATGGTTCTGTCATTGGTATTGAAAAGGCCAGTCTTTTCTCCACTTCTTTGCAATACTGAATTCTTCATAACTCAAAAATTCAAACATGAATTGGTCAGCTTCTACCCTCTCCATTCTGTCATTTATCTCCTTGCTTATCTTTGGGCCAATAGCAAAGCCTAAATTACTATATTTTATAATAAAGCTCCTAGCATCTTGTTCTTCTTTAATACATTTTCTTCATTAGTGTCTTGGCTATTCTTGATCCTTTGCATTTCCATATAAAACTTTGAACTAGATTAACAGATTCAGGGGGAAAATAAACACCCATAGTGTATAACCTACAACTCAATCTGAATTTGGGGAGAATAGACATTAAGCCAATCTGAGCCAGGAGCAAAGTGTAGTAATGCATCATTAATGACACTTAATATGGATCCCATGGTGTTATTCAAGTTTTATGGTATTTTGCACTAAACACAATAAAGAACATGCAAGAACCAGAAGAGATCACTTTTTGCTGCTATACATAATTTACTAAAGAAACTGCTCACATAGAGATGATTACTGTCATATGGCATTTTAAGTGGATACTTGCAATACTTGAGCTCACTGTAATAACAAAAGGAGGTTGCTATGAAATTATAGTAGTATACTATGTACTACAGTTAATTTTATGCATTTATGATTTAATACTGCATCTTTATACTTGTTTACATTTATCTTTATTGTGAATGGTGTCCTACATGGTCTGCAAGTGTTTGTGTGGGAAAGTTTTGATCAATTTGTGATAGCAGGTGACAGAATAGTATCTGCATATACTTTATTCATTCATATAATTTTTCCTTAATTATTTTGATATTTCTAAACTATATGGTTTATCTGTGAGTTTTCTCATATTGTTGCAAATATCCAAAAATTTTTCTAATGTATTTTTTGAAAAATATGTATGTATAAGTGGACCAATTCAGTTCAAACCCATGTCATTAAAGGATCAACTGTATATAATTTATATTCTTTAATTTCTTATATATATTATTTATAAATATAATGGATAAAAATGTACATATTTCATTGGTTTTATGAGTATTTTAATAACATTTACAGTGATATATATTCAAAATCAGTTCTAAGTTGTTTTTGTGTTTAAAACACAAGTGAATTGTCTACAACACTTATACTATCATGTCATCTGTCACAGTATTTCTTTCCAATCTTTTCACCTTATTTTTTTGCTTATCACATGGCTAGGATCATCAATACAATGTGGACTAAGAGTAGTTTTCATGGGCATTCCTTCCTTGGTCTTTTACTCAGAGAAAGTTTTTGTCATTTCATCATTATGTGTATTAATTGTTGCTAATTTTATTTTTATATGTAAACTTTAGCATACTAGGAAATTTGTTTTTCTTTCCTACTTTATTAAGTATGTTTAATAGAGAAAACTGACTAAATAAAATTTACTAAGACTTTTTATATTTCATGAATGGACGTTGAATTTTATCAAAGTATTTTTATTTATTGGTTAACATATAATGTTTCTCCTTAATTACTTTTAAACACTAAATTACACTAGTTGATTTTTGGCTCTTAAACCATCTTTATTTTTCTGATGCAAATACTTTTGAGCCAAAGACCACTATGAAGACATTTGTATTTTAACAATTGAGTTTATTGATTCTTGCAGCAAGCAGAGACACATGCCATGAAAAACTGCAGGATGTCTTAGTAAGAAGCTATTAGAACTTACAGAATTTGAGTGTCTTAGCTGATTTTGGGGAGTGCTCAGGTAAGCAGGATGTTTGTATTATATGCTTTCAGGATATGAAGACAATTTTATAATGGATAATTTAATAAATTTTATCTGTTTAGTGAGAGGAATGAAATAAGGACAAAGTTGTCATCAGTATAAACCATCAATAACCCATATTAACTAATATAGCAGGATGTTTAGCCATTCTGTGGTAGAAAAAATGTTCCTATTATGTTTGTTGTTGTTGTTGCTGTTGTTCTGTGTCAGACATGGTAATAGAGTGGTTATTTTTGGTTTGATTTACCATGATCACAGAATGGTTTTGTCTGACATTGGTGTGCTATGAAACGAGTTTTGTTTAACAAGGGAAAAACAAAACCTAACTGTGATTACCAAGATAACTCTTGGCAATATCAAGTCCTAAATTATAGCGCCACATCAGCTTCTGGATGGCCAAGACTGCTTTTCTCTTTCTCACTAGCCAACTGGATTGGTTGGCTGATTGTATTTATAATTTTTCATAGATGTTTATGAATGACGCTGACTTTAGTTTTTAGAATGTTCTTAGATTTTGGTATCATGCTTATGTGGATACTTTAAAATGAGTTTTGAGCATTTTCTTTCAATTTTACAAAACAATATAGTTTGGATATCTTCTAGATGCTTTTCTTATATAAAAATATGTAATTCCCTAGTATACCATAAGGATAATACATCACAAATTTAACATCATAGGTTTAAAAGCTATTAATAAAATGAATTGGCTTAAGGCAGTCCATTTAAAAATATTTCCTACATTAATTTTCAGCAAATGCATCTTATATATTTTTATCTGATTGTCATATATCTGTTTGAACAGGATTTCCATGTATTTTAATCTCAATTTTAGCTGCTAAATTACAACTAGCCAAACTTGGAAATATTCTATAATTTGCAAAGTAGCTAGTTGTATGTTTATCATTTTACTCAATCTGACAAAAAAATGATATTACTCTCAAAAGTTGAGAATTAAAAAATAAACAAGACTGTTCTTACTAAAGCATTCTTACCTAATTATTCTATAATAGAATATCATTCCTAATTATTTTTTGGAATAACGGGAAGTATATAAATGAAGTTCTACTAACTCCTAGGTAATAACTCTTGATTGATCTGGAATAGCAAATACTTTTAACCTCAAAACCATGATTTCAGATTAGTTGCAGAAGTAAGACATACAATGCATGTCTCAGCTATTTAATCATCACCCTAGAAGTGTTTGCTTTAGAAATGAAAAGTGAGGGATGTGTGTTACTAAACATTTTACCTGTAAAGTAACAGAGTTATTTAAGATAACAGTTGTGAAATATACACATATACATATAAAAAAAAAAAGAGTGACTGAGGAAGACTCAATAAGGTTGATTGTGTAAATGTCAATTTTCAGGTTATGATGCTGTATTAATATCATAAAAAATGTTACCATTGGAGGAAACTGAGTCAAGGATATACATACAGGATCTATCATTATTGTATTATTTCTTTCAACAGCATATAAGTCTACAATTATCTCAAAACAAAAATTTCAACACAAATGAGATTTAAATAGTGAAATATAGTCTAGATAAATTGGTCAAATAAAATATAAAATATAAAAACATACAGGACTTTAGGTCATGATTTTAGTTTAAAATGACCTATGAAATCAAGAGTTTTCCCTATATTGTGTAGCTAGTTTGAATAATAATTTATAATTAAAATGGTCCCCTATTCTTAAACTGAAGGAATGAAAATAGAGGGCTCTTAAAATTCCAGATAATAGTACATTTTGTCATGTATAATAATACATTTTTCCATGTTTTAAATCAGGGGTCACCAACCCCGGGCAGAAGACTAGTAGCTGTCCATGGCCTGTTAAGAACCCGACTGCACAGCAGGAGTTGAGCTGGCAAGGGAGCATTACACCCTGAGCTCTGCTTGCTATGAAATAAGCAGTGGCATTGGATTCTCATAGGACCGTGAACACTATGGTGAACTGTGCATGCAAGGGATGTAGGCTTTGCGCTCCTTATGAGACTGTAAGGCCTCATCTGAGGTGGAGCAGTTTCATCTAGAAACCATTTTCCCTCCACATCTCCTTCCCACGTACCTTGGAAAAATAGTCTTCTATGAAAGCAGTCCCTAGTGCCAAAAACATTGGGGACTGCTGTTTTAAATGATTGAGTTAATCTCAGAAGCAAAAATGTTTTGCTTAAGTTTTCTTTTTTTCTCAACAAAAAAAAACTCTTTAAAAGTAGCTATAGCCGTAAATATATGACCCTTCAATATTCTGTTACTTTTTCTTTTCATCTGATCAATTGCAACATTTATCTCAATTTTAATAGTATAACAACTATCCAAATGTTAACATTAGGTATCCAGGCTGGGTCCAGTGGTTCAGGCCTGTAATCCCAGCACAAGAAGGGCTCAAGCAATGAGCCCTTCAAAACCAGCCTGGAGTTCAAAACCAGCCTGGCCAATGTGGTGAAACCCTGTCTTGACAAAAATACAAAAATTAGCCAGGGGTGGTGGTGTGTGCCTATAATCCCAGCTACTAGGGAGGCTGAGACAGGAAAATCATTTAAACCCGGGAGGTGGAGGCTGCAGTGAGCTGGGATATTGACACTGCACTACAGCCTGGGGGACTGAGCAAGACTCTGTCTCAAAATGAATAAATAAATTAATGAAATAAAATAAAAATTAGTGGTATGAGCCAGTAATCCCAGGTACTCGGGAAGCTAAGGTGGGAGGATCACGTGAGCCAGGGGAGAGCTAGACTTCAGTGAGACATTCCTGATTGTGTCACTGCACTTCAACTTGGGCAACAGAGTGACATCCTGTCTCAAAATAAAGTAAAACATTAGTTATCCATAAAATGAGTAGGACATACAAGGGCAAAAATGGTCTTGTGACCCTAAAACAGATGACACAGAGCATATATATACTAAAGTTTCAATATTTATGCTTAAAGGTAGAGGGCTTAGTGCAGTCACTTGAAAACACTTTCTTTTCTCAGTGCATTATTTTAACAGCTGTAAGTACAAATTTTTCCTCTAGAACCACAGTATAATGGAAGGTGGAGAAGGAATGCCATCAAAAGCTGTTTGACAGCAGTAAATGTGTCAGCCATGAGTAGAATAGCAAGGACTGTTGAGGAAAACTTTGAAAATGAAAACAAAGCATAAAGGTAAGTAGCCATCAAAGCATTATTAAGAACATCAAAATTTTACAATATGGAAATGTGGTGCTCACTGTTGATCTCGAGTCATTAAAATTTAAATTATGATTAGTAACTGTTCAACAGGTAAAATAGCAACATCATTTTGTGCAATTCTTTTAATAATGACAATATTGTGCACCATAGCTCATCAGTTCTTCTTTTTGTTGTACGCATATAATGCTCCAGTAAGGTTAATTTATTTGCGCACTACATTTTTGAGGAAATATATATATATATATATATGAAGAAATCGAGAAAAACTGTCATTTTCATAAGGAAAAACATTCAAAAATTGAAAAACAGGAAGTAATTTTCAGATATAAATATGTGTTAAAGTTATAAAATGTGTGTAAAGTTAAAATTTTTAAATAGCTTTATTTTCCCCAAATTACTGTACATTTCCTTTGCTTGAGTTCTTACCTTTTCTTATTTTCATGTTTGAATTGATGTTAAAGATTAAAAAATCAAGAAAATATAAAATTTGATCCCATCCATTGTTATTTGCTTTTAGTAAATTTAGTTGGAATATATGTTTCCATTGATCTTGCGTTTTGCCTGAGGTGAGAGCTCTGTGCTGTATTGGTGTTTCAGAAAAAGGCCACTAAAATATGTAAGATTAGGACTAGATCGAGGAACAGGGAAACTGAAACAATTCAGGTATGAGACCGAGAGAAAACATGCTCAAAACTATTGGCAATCCACAGTCTCCAGTAGGCTTTACTTGGCTGGGGCATACTTATTCAATGATAGAAAGCTAGACCAATGAACTGAGCTTTGCTTCAAAACAGCTACATTGTGTCATCTGGAGCTACCTTTCAGAAAGAAATGTCATCTCTGGTGTGAGGTGAGAGAGGGATTCGTCTTTCAAAAGCAAACAGAAAACGAGCAAAGCTTTCACTCAGCCTTGAATGAAAGTACCAAAAAAAGAATTATAAAAACTGAAACATTTCCAGACAGATAATGGCATTCCTGCTGAGAGTGTAAGTTCCTGGAGTGTGCAAAGGAACTCGGAAGAGTGGTCTCTCAGACAGGAAGATTGATTCTGTAATTCTCCATCAGCACTACAGGCTGTCAGCATGATTGCACTTGTTTCTCTAAAAGCATTAGTAAGACAATTACCGATTATATCAACACGGCATTTACATGTTTGTGACCATCTATGCCTGGAGCCCAAGAAATTTATAATCCACTGCCTGACATTTTTGCTTTTCTATGTGAAGTATCAGGCAGCCAAAGTAAAATCTGATGGCACTCAGGAAAATCAAGTGAATGCAAGCTTGTAACTTGTGTACACACAAAAAAGAGAAATTTGTGAAGTATGCATGCCGAAGTTTAAGAAATCAGAATTGGCATTTTTATTGTTTTAGAAGAAAATATTGTTTTATCAATAAGGAAAATATAAATGTGCAGTTTTATATTTCAGTCTTGTTAATGGATTAAACCATATATAACTGTAAACTGAATTATATGTGTAAAGCACACAGTTAAAAAAATACACTAAAAACCTGACTTTTTTATATGTAGTATTATTTTTGACCATTTCCTTAATGTTGGCTTTTTAGTCTAGGAGTTGACATCACTCCTATAAATCTGCAATTAAGATGTTTGTAAACAGTTCGATAGCTTACATCTTTTATTATTAAGTTTAACAGAAAGGACTGTAGGAAAAAAAGAGTATTACACTGTTCTTAAAAATGTACTGGTGTAAATTCTTATTAAGAGAGTTTGAATATTCTTATTTCTATATGTTCTAAATTTAAATATACTTGTTTCCAAGAATATTTGCCAATTTAATAAAAATAAACTGATTTTATTTTTTAAATTTTTTCATGACTGCTAAGTGGAATATAGATTTCATAGACTGACTTACCATGAAGTTCATTATCCCTTCTGGTAAAAATATATTTTGAGAGGATACATTCTGGTCATCTTGATTTGCATTTACCTGATGATTAGTGATATGAAACATATATTCATGTATTTGTTGGCCATTTGTAGGTCTTCTTTTGAGAAATATCTGCTTAGTTTGCCCATTTGAAAATACCACCGTATTTTTGCTGTTGAGATGTTTGATTCCTTGAATATTCTATATATTAATCCCCTGGTGGATGAATAGTTTGCAAATGTTTCTTCCCATGTGGTGGGTTGTTTCTTCACTTTATTGATTTGTTCCTTTGCTGTGCAGAAACTCTTTAGTTTGATGTAATCCCATTTATCTATTTTTGCTTTCATGCCTGTGCTTTTGAGGTCTCATTCATATTATCTTTTCCTAGATCGATGTCCTGAAGAATTTCTCCTGTTTTCTTCCAGCAGTTTCGTAGTGTCTGATCTAAGATTTAGGTCTTTAATCCATTTTGAGGTGATTATTGTATATGGTGAGAGGGGAGGGTCTAGTTTCATTCTTCTGTATTTGGATATCCAGTTTTCTTGGCACTATTTATTGAAAAATTCTGAGAAAATTTTTCCAATGAGTGTTGGTACCTCGGTCAAAAATCACCTGGCTGCAAATATGCAGATTAATTCCCAGGTTCTCTAGTCTATTCTATTGGTCTATATGTCTATATTTATGTCAACAATGTGCTGTTTTGGTTACTGTAGGTTTGTAGTGTATTTTGAAGTCTAGTACTGTGACGCCTCCTGCTTTGTTCTTTTGCTCAGGGTTCTGTTGGTTCCTTTAGCTCTTCCATGGTTTCATTTGAATTTTATGATGGCATCTTACCCCAGTTAGTATGATTGTTATCAAAAAGACAAAAATAACAAATGAGGGAAAGGATGTAAAGAAAAAATTACCTGTATGCATTGTTGGTATGTAAACCAGTACAGCCACTAGGAAGGACAGTATGGAAGTCCCTCAAAAAACGGCAAACAGAACAACCATATGATCTAGCAATCCTACTACTGTGCATTTAACCAAAGAAAAGGCAATCAGTATATCAAAGAGAGATCTGGATCCCATGCCTATTGCAGCATTATTTACAATAACCAAGATATGGAATCAAATCAACTGCCCAACAGCAGATAAATGAATCAGGAAAATATACCATCTATATACAGTGAAATACTATTCAGACTAAAAAAGAATAATCCTGCCATTTATACTGACATGAATGGCACTGGAGGGCATCATGTCAAGTGAAATAAGCCATAAACAAAAAGTTAAACACCACATCTTTTCACTCATTTGAAAACTAAAAAAAAGTTTATCTCATAAAAGGTAAAAGTAGAACAGAGGTTTCTAGAGGCCTGTGAGGATGTGGGGGAAGGGTGGGGATAGAGAAAGATTTGTTAAAGGACACAAAATTACAGCTACCTAAGGGGAACATATTTGAGTGTTTTATGGCCCTGCAGGAGGACTATAGTTAACAATAAAATATTACATATTTAAAAATAGTTAGAAGAGAGAATACTGAATGTTTCCAACAAAAATAAAAAAATAAAAAAGACCACAAATCATGTCTGAATAGTACACACTTCTAAATAACTTGTAGAGTACCTATCATATAATGTAATGATAATTCTTAAAAGAAATTTATATTGCAAAACAATTTTACTTACTAGAGACATAATTTTTGAGTCCAGTCTTTCAACTTTTCTTTTTCCAGCCACAAAAAGAAATAAATGGAAATGTAGAAAATTTACAAAATAGAGGAAAATATATAAATGAGCATATAGAATTATTTTTTTAAAATAAAAATTAAAATAAAATCATCTTTTACTTAATTTCTTAGTATTAGATGAAGGTCTTCCTAGGTTCCCTCAGCTTGATTGGGGTCAGCAGGCATGCAAGATGGCCAGTGAGGGGATCAGTGACCTTCTGGCTTGATGGTCAAAGTAGGGGATCCCACATGAGGCGGCAGTGGCACTATGGCCACTTGCCTGCCTGCTTAGCTCCACTGCACATTAGGAAAGATGATGGCTTTTAAAAGTGTCTTTGGCTAGTGTTAGCATTCTGTGGTGCTAACTGCAGTTTCATTGCCTCTCTCTAACTGCTGCCTCTTGCCATCTCACTGATCACTACTTACCAGCTCTCCAATTGCCTCTTCTCAACACCTCACCAGTAGCCATTTTGCCAACTCTGTTTCTTGTCATCTTGCCTCCCTGTCAATCACCAATCACTATCATCTCTGCTATCTTCCTGCCTCTCTATTGATTACCACTGTCTGGCTCTCTCACTGTTGATCACTGCTGTCTCTGCTGTCTAACTGCTGCGTAGGTCAGTGTCTGTCACTCACCTTCTTCGCTTCTTCATTGGTTGCCAGATAATACAGAAAATGCAAGCCCTGAACTGGGGCTTAGTCAAGGAGTGTTCTTGGCTTCTTGTGAAAAAGAATTCAAGGGCAAGCCAGTGGAGTTATACAGCAATCTTTTATTGATTTTTTTATTGGTATTTCTCCTTGCAGAGCAGGACTAATTCAAAGGCAGTGTGCCCAGAGTCAGCGACACTCTTGGCAACTGTCTTAATACTCACATAAACCCACTCCTTTATTTTTTTTCATTTTTAACTCCTATTTTAACTTCCAGGGTACATTTGAGTGTTTGTTAGACAGCTAAACCAGTGTCGCAAGGGTTTATTGTGCAGATTATTTCATAACTCAGGTATTAAGCCTAGTACCCATTAGTTATTTAACCTGATCCTCTCCCGCCCACCCTTCATCCTCCAATAGGCCCCATTTATTATTTAAAAAATCATTGTTTTTTATAACAGTTTCAATTGAATTTGGTTTATTTTCTATTTTATTATTCACCAAATTCAGCTTTGTATTATTATTTATTTCTGTTCTTTCTCCCTGTCTTTGATATTCCTCTTTCTTGTCCTCAACCTTTCTTCAGGGAATATGTCATTTATTTTCAAGTTTTTAATTATACCAACTTTTTGACTTAAATATTGTACACTTAGCCTTAAATATTGGATTAATTACTTTTAAGTAAGCATTTATCTACTTCCTCTATGAAAGGGATAAAAAGATGACTTGGAAACTCTCTGAAGCAGAAAATGAAAACAAATATAAAACCATAATCTGATCATTACTTCTTATATTTTCCTCTTACTTATTCTAATATGCTTACTATACTTACTAAACAGTTATCTGACCCATCTGTGTCACTCACATTACTTGCTTAAACATACCTTCTACTGTCTTTCTCTGCCATAATTTGTGTTCCTCCTGAAATAGCCTGTGAAAAAACATTCCAAAAACAAGTTACTACTTGATGAAAACTGTAGAGGATTGGGATGATTTGAAGAAAAGAGAAGGAAGGCAACAAAAGATGTATTACCAAGCAAAATTCTACTGTTGGTACTTGGAACTTAATCCCCATTTGGAAATCAGTGAGTCATTATAGAATACATGCCTCAGAGTTATTTTTCATGGGGTGTGAGATTCAGGTCTATTCCCAGGGCACACATTTCCCAGGCATTTACAGTCTAATATGTGGGAGCAGAGTAGGTTTTGGTCAAGACAGAGTCTCAGATGCTGAAGGTAAAAGTGGGGCTGCAGCTAAAGAAATATTCTGTGCTGAGTGGATTTAGGCAGGTGCCTGCTATTACTGTCCCCCGAATATTATCTGCAGTTCAAAATAGGTGTCTCAGAATACTTTTGTTCTTTCTGTGTTGTCTTGAATATCAACTGGGATTACAAAGCCTAAGAAAGTATATTGACTGATGCTTTAGTTTGTGAAAGCAAACTAAGTATGACCTGAGGACTTCATATTTCTATATCTGAGTCCTTGTGGAGGACAACTTGGCTTAATAGGTAGGCAGGATTGAAAACCTAATATAGGATATGCACCTGTAACAATAGCTAAGTCTTGGCCAATCCCTGTGGCCATACTTCAACCAGTCATACACTGCTGAGTGTTCAAACTGCATTCCAATAAGGCAAATGACGAGCTGTAAACAATCCAGCCATTCTGTGCCTTACTTCCAATTTCTGTATGTCATTTCACTTTTTTTCTTCTATAACTATTTCACCATGTGGCTGCACTGGAGTCTCTGTGAATCTGCTGTGACTCTTGGGGCTGCTCAATTCACCAGTGCTTCCATTGCTCGATTACACTTCTTTAAATTTAATTCAGCTGAAGTTTTTCTTTTATCAAGTTTAAGTGAGTCTAAGTTGAACATTGATGAGGCATATGAGGTAAGTGTCTCTCTTCCATGAATAGAAACCCCTAAATCACTGTTTTGAGTATAATCTTTTGAGTTTAATATCTGCCAGTTTTCCCAAATTCATGTAGTTGGAATGTAGGCACTGTAAAGTTATTTCATAATTGTTTATTCTTTGCATTCATTATACCTCAGACAGTGTTATAAACTGCTGTACATTTTATACTACATCATTTTTCTAAAATCTTTATTGCAGTACTTTTTTCTGTGTTTTACATATTCCAGGTAATAATTGTTTTCAGAAAACCAAATGGTAAGCTCGTCACAAGACTATTAATGTTAACATTTATTTGAAAGATCAAACGTATGCGCATATATTATTTTCTTGGCTTAGACGCCCCCGCAATTTCTACTAGGTCTCACTCAAAGGAATGTTTCTTTAACATTAGTGTCATTACACTGCACTGCTTTGAATACAAGGAGACAGAAATAGAACACTTTATAGAAACTCTGGTTCTAAAGCATCTTCAGAATTCTCTTCAGAGACCTTTCTAATTTTTCCAAAATTAGTGATATGAATCCCAAGAAGGCAACTTATATGAGACGTTGACCACCACCTGTGGAGGTCTGGCCTGCAGTCCCTAACTCAATGACAGATGAATAAATGCACTAATCACACCTGGTTCAGTGATTCCAGTGGGCCAGGGACAGTCTTTGGCTGCTTTCAGAGGGCGAGATGCAACCAATCAGCCAAGACCCCCTGTCCATCCACACATTTATTCAGCAAGATTTTACAACAGAGGTTCTAAGTCAACACACTTGGGGATAATTAACACGGTTCAAAGTGTGGTTTTATGAATGATAAAAGCTTCAGGTTTTTGTACCCAGAAACATTCCAACCCTAAATTAAACTCCTCCCCAACCAGAGACATGCCAGCCCCAAGATCACCTCCCCTCTGGCTGGAGAGATGTCAGCCCCAAGATAAACTCCCATTCAGCCAGAGATATTCCAACTCTGAAATCAACTTCTACACACAGAAACATTCCAAGCCTGTGATAAGCCCTCTCACCCTGAATCCTTAAATATGTTTAGTCTGTAAGAGAGAATGCTCCTGACTGAAATTGACCAGAAGCCCTGCTCTGGTCAATTTTATTTCAGAAAATTCAATTTTATTTCAGAAAATAAACCTGTCTTTGACTGTTAAACCGCTTTTCTTTCCTCTTTAACTGTTACATATATGAAATTTTGTCTTAAAATTTTCATCATGTAAATATATATATATATATATATAAAATACTTTGTCTTAAAGTTTAAAGGTATATTCTTAATAGATAATAGACTATATTACACAGGATAAATTAACACTTTAGACTGCTCTTTTATTTCTAGTTTACAAACAATGCTTTTACTGATTTAACTATCCAAACATAAATTTCTATATTTTCCATTTGTCCATTTTAATATTCTACATGATTGCAACGGGCAGTATAAAACATTTAAAAGAAATATTTAAAAATAAAATTTAGATATAATTTGAATTTGTTTTATAAAGATATTATTTAAAATAATCTATTAACAACGGAGCTCACAACTCAGCACTTGAGCTCCTATAAAGGACAGACGGTCTCCTTAAGCAGCTCCCTGACCCCCATATATACAAAGAGTCACCTCATAAAGGAGAGATCAGACTGACATTTGATGGTTATACTTCTGGGACAAAGATAGCAGAAGAAGAAACTGGTAGCAACCTTTACTGTTCGGCAGCTGCTGCAGGTGATCCCCAGGCAAGCAGGGCCTAGAGTGGACCTCAGCAGTCCTAGAGCAGAGGGGCCAGAGTGTTAGAAGGAAACCCAAGAAACAGAAATAACTTCATCATCAACAAACTAGACGTCCACTCAGAGGCCCAATCTGAAAGTCAGCAACTACAAAGATGACAGGAGGATAAATACACAAAGATGGGAAGAAACCAGCGCAAAAATGATGAAAATACCTGAAACCAGAACACTTCTCCAACAAGGGATCGCAACTCCTCACCAGCAAGGGAACAAGGCTGGACGGAGACTGAATGTGATGAAATGACTGAATCAGGCTTCAGAAGGTGGGTAATAAGAAACTTCTGTGAGCTAAAAGAACATGTTCTAACCCAATGCAAAGAAACTAAGAACCTTGAAAAAAGATTTGACGAAATGCTAACAAGAATGGACAACTTAGAGAGGA
>CAUYQU010057494.1:0-10578 GCA_963574635.1 Cheracebus regulus | reverse complement strand
ATATTTTAATTTACTGGCAACAGCATTTGAACAAAAAAAAAAAAAAAAAAAAAAAAAAAAAAAAAAAACAGGTTTTTTTTGGCCAGCCCCAGGTTAAAATATACCATGAGAAAAATTTGGGGTTGTTTTTACTTTTTCTTTGGTCGGGCAAAAAAAACCGTGTTTTTTTTTTTTTTTTTTTTTTTTTTTTTTTTTTTTTTTCAAATGCTGTTGCCAGTAAATTAAAATATTTTCTCTTTGTATTTGTCAGGTAAGAGATATAGATATATAGATAAGATGAATATATTTGTCAGGTTTAATCTCTTGCCTACTATGGTGGCTGGTCCCTTCGCCCCCTCTAGCATAGAATAGGCACACAAATTCTTCTTTGTATAGATTAAGGTAGGCTTAAAGGTAAACCATTGGTCTTCTCAAACAAACTTATAGGACTTCTAATGGTGACTATTTTCAGTTTCTTTAGAGAGACTATTGGCTAACTTTGAGGATGTATGGTTCAGGGAAGTTTTAGAAAATGACTGAGTTAACACTAACCCAGAAAAAAACACTAGGGTTGAAACAAACCCTAGTTTCTTCTGATCAAAAATGATGTTGCTTAGCAATAGACTCTAAAATGCTTTATCCAGTTTATTTATTGAGACATAATTTACATAGAGTGAAATGCTTAGCAGTATCATTTTTGACCAGAATGACCAAGAACTGAATCAGACCAGACACGTTCCTGTAAGGAACTGCCATTCAAAGATGGAAAAGTAATGAATCCAACCCCCATTGCCTGCAGCCAAATTTCAGCAAAAATCGAGTAAAAAACACACTTTTTTAATGTAATGAGCCTTATGTGCATTTATTGCTACTTCACTAGTAAGTGAGGGATTTGAGTGAATAAAAGAATGGATGAACCCATCAAGTGTACTTCATTTATATTGAAGGAGGTTATATTTTGTCAATGGAGATGACAGGCTGGCATAGTGATTATGATGGAAGGTTTGGGACTTATGCCTGGGTTCAGATTCCAACTCCATCACTTATTATCTGTGAATTTTTTTTTTTTGAAATGGAGGCTCACTCTGTCACCCAAGTTGGAATGCGGTGGCGTGATCTCAGCTCACTGCAACCTCTGCCTCCTGGGTTCAAGCGATTCTTCTGCCTCAACCTCCAGAGTAGCTGTGACTACAGGCACATGCCTCCATGCCCAGCTAATTTTTGTATTTTTAGTAGAGACAGGGGGTTCGCCATAGTGACCAGGCTGGTCTCGAACTCCTGACCTTGTGATCCACCTGCTTCAACCTCCCAAAGTGCTGAGATTACATGCGTAAGCCACCGCGCCCGGCCTATCTGTGAATTTTTAAGCAGGTGTTTAAACTTACTTGATGTCTCAGTTTTCTCATCTCTACAGTTGGATTTCTGATAGTATCTACTTTGGAGGTGGTATAATGATGACAACAAACAATACATGTACAACTCTTAGACCTTTGTGAGCACTTAATAAACACTGTTATCCCTATTACATCTTGTGGTGAGAAAGGAGTACATTATTAGGAAGTGCATTTGGTACATTTGAGTCGCTGGGCTGCTTCTAAAATGGTTGCTCTGGTGACCAGAGAGGCTTCGTATGCCTCATGTGGGTATCACATGAATCAGCACATCTCAAAAATCATTCCACAATTTGGCTCTTAGTATTAGGTATTGAATAATAATTCACCGTAATCAAATAATATTGAGAAATGCTGACTGTGGGACCTCACACCTTTTCCCAAACTTCTATTGTGCTCCTGTGCACTGTGAATCTGCAGGAGTGGCCCTTCCCAAGCCCTTTTAACCACAGCATCCTCCCTTGGAGCCCAGCACCTTGCAGGACTACTTATTCCTTAAAACGCATTTCGGGAAAAACCCTGATGTCAGGGGATGTTGAAATAAGCTCCTTGCATGTGGCACACCCTTCAAATACACCTTTTCTCCCTTGGGAACAGTTGAAATTCAAATGACATATCCTAGCATGATTTGCCACATGGGTTGTGTTTTGAAACCCAAATCTAACACAATGAATTTCAGATAGAGTTTTGTTTAGCCCCCAGGCCAGTATTTGGTCCTGTTGGTATCCAGACCTCTTAGGGCTTTTCTGCATCAGCTTTCCAGGGCTTATTCAAACCCTCCATGTGCTGAAGTCCCTCACTCTTTATGGGGCACAGGAGTCGATGTGCTTTCACCTCGATCCTTCAGCTCATACTATTCTCTCCGTTCTCATCCTGCGTTCCAACCATAGGAAGTTCTGTCCATTGTGTAGAAGGCTATGCCCCCCACACGTGCAACCTTTTGTACATCTGTTTCCTCTGTCAAGAATATTCTCTCCTCCACCTTTCATTCTCAATCTGGTGACCCCCCCATTCATCTTTCAAGACTTGGCTCCAGAGCCATTTGCTTCCACAGTATTTGCTCACTTGTTTGCTCTATGCAGTTTATTTATTGAGACATAATTTACATAGAGTGAAATGCACAGATATGGTCTCCTGTCCAGACAATTTTATGGGAAGAATATCAAGGCACAGAGCATTCTGTCAACCTACAAAATTCCCTTATGCCCCTTTCCAGTCAACCCCTCCCTTTCAAAGCAGTGACTCCTGCAATCCAGTACGGTGGGTGAATTTCGCTGATTGCAGAATGGAATGGAATGGAACACTCTGTACCTTTTGGTGTTCAGCTTTTTTCACTCAGCATATTATTTTTGAGAGGCAACCATGTTGTTGCATGAGTCCATAATTGGTTCTCCTGTGTTATGTTTCTCGATGAATATCCCAAAGTTTACTTATCCCTTCCTTGTTGATGGATATCTGACTTATTTCTAATTTTTGGCCAGTCTGAATAAAGCTGCTGTGAACACTCTTGTACAGGCTTTTGTGAATTATGTTTTTATTTCTTTTGGATTAATACTTAGGAATAGGAATGCTACTAGGATAGGTGTCTGTTTTACTTTCAAGAAACTGTACAACAGCTTTACACTGTGAAACACTGATTGTCCTGACTACAGACCTCCAGGGTGCTGAGACCATGTTTTCTTCAGTGTGATTTTCCTGGTGTCCATCCCAGGGCAGGGCACAAGCTAGACACTCAGTGTTTATTGAAGAATGAATGGATAGGAAGCTTAAGTCAGTTTTCATTCTGAGATCTCCACTATTAACTGAAAAGCATGAGTTCTTTGTCCAACAAGGAGATGAAATTTTTATTGGCTAAATGTGGGCTGATTATAGGCAGGCAAAAAACAAGAGAGACACAGCCTCCTTCTTACTCTACTCTTGGACTTGCCTCTCTCATTTCAGGGTGGCAGTGTGTGCAGGCGAAATCAGGTGTGCAAGTTGACACAGGCCATAGAAGGGTCCTGATCACCAGTAGTAGCTGAGCTCACCTCCTGCAGTTAAATCTCCCAACACTCCCATTCAAGACCCTCCCAAACCTTCTTTTTCATCCCCTCTACCCTTTGGTTTACCTGCACAAATCCATGTTTCAGCCAAAGTTAACAACTCTCCCTTCCTTGTGACATCTTGCATTCTCTCCCCTTTGCAATGGCTACAGACTCCACCTGGAAGCCTCCCACATGCGGCCACAGCCATCTCTTCCTGTTGACACCCTGGGCAGCCTTCAAGGCTCAGTTCGTATGCTTTCTCCTCTCCAAAGCCTGTCTTGGCCACGACATCTGTAAGCTTGCTCTCTTTGGAGGGTCTTTGAGATGGTGTCCACCTGTGGACAATATTTGTTCGCTGCTTAGCAGAATATCCTGCCCTTATTCTACTTGTCTGTGTCAGCGTCTTCCTGCTCTGTGAGGTAATAGTCTTCTTTAGGGACATGTATGTAGTGGGCCTCGGTAGTCTGGTAGGAGCTAGGGCTGCTGGCCACTAAGTAGCTGATGATACTCTTCATGATCCTTGCTCTTCATGGCTGATTCCACTAACCAGGAGTTAATTACATGATAATGCCATGGCTCCTTAAGAGGAAGCTATAGTACAAACTTGGGAATTCATGTGTACCTGTAGTCCCAGCTACTCGAGGGGCTGAGGCAGGCGGATCACATAAGCCCCGGAGGCTGCAGTAAGCTGCGGTCACATCACTGCACTCCAGTTTGTGTGACAAAGCAAGACAGTCTTAAAAAAAAAGCTTTCTTTAGGATTCAGTGTTAGTCACAGGTCAGATGTCAGGAAGCACAGATATTAAAAGCTAGATTATTGCTATATGTCATTTGTATGCACAACACAATTTAAAGTCATCTCCCATAGGGAAAGATGGCTCCAAGGAGTAAAGGAACAGAGCAGTTTGTCATGAAACTGGGTCTTAGTAGGTTGCCGGGCTGGCCCAAGACTCCTGGGTTCAAGTGATCGTGCTGCCTCAGCCTCCTCAGTAGCTGGGACCACAGGCATGAGCCACCACACCTGGCTTTATGTTCCCTTTTGATTGCTGTTTTGATACTTAAAGGTCCTAATTTTGCTTCTGTTTCACAAACTGCCTAATTTTATAATTGTATAATTTGTAAACATGTTTAATTTCTAGAAATATGGAAGAGGGAACTTTATTCTTATAACAAACTTAAATGTAAAAAGAACATCCAAGAGTATTAATATCTGCACTAAACAAAACACTGTATATTATATTGTACTTTTAAGATTACAATCATTTATGAGTGACATAAACACAAGGCTGTGGCTGTTGTTGAGAAAAATGTTTCAGGGTTTTTTTTAGCAAATGTCATTTCAAACAAGTAAGAATTACAAAAATAATGTTTCTCATTTCAAAAAATAGTATTATGTTGTCCTGAATACTGTGAATAGCAATTTCTCAAAACAGAATAGGCCTGTAAGTTCTTTGACATCTCACAATTTTCTAGTTGATAAAGAGGAAAAACACTCATTTGTAGACCTTAGAAGTAATCCCAGCACTTTGGGAGGCCGAGGCCGGCGGATCATAGGTCTCCCTATGTTGCTCTTGAGGTCAGGAGCCCAAAAGCCTGGCCAATGTGGTGATATCCTGTCTCTACTAAAAATACAAAAATTAGCCAGGTGTGGTGGCGGGTGCCTTTAATCCCAGCTACTCAGGAGGCTGAGGCAGGAGAATGCCTTGAACGTGGGAGGCAGAGGTTGTGGTGAACTGAGATCATGCCACTGCACTCCAGCTTGGGTAATAGAGTCTGATTCTTTCTCAAACAAAATAAAAAAAAAAAAGAATTGGTTGCCAATTTTTAAAAAGTCTGGTAGTAACATAATTATTAAGAAGCAGGTAGAACTAATTAGCTTGGGTGTGTTGGGTTTAATTGCTTGCCTTCTTCTCTGGCTCAAAGAAAAACATTGTATCTTGTATGCCTAAGAATTTTAACAGCTGTTTTTCCCTCTACTGAACCAGTAAGAAGTAAATGCAGCATTAAAATTCCTAGGTTGATTTCCTGCCTTACTCAGCTGGCAGATAAATGAATTTGATTTTTCTTCTCTCAGCAAAATGAGAGGCATAACTCTTAGTGTGGGTAGGGTTGTGAGGCAGGCAGTTACCCAGAAAGTCGGCTTTTGTTTTTGTCAAGGTACTTAGAAGTCCTGGTCTATAGATCCTTAAGAGAAATTCAGTTTCATAAAAAATGCTACCTTATTCTTGAGGTTGATGACCTATATGTCATTTAATTCAGCACACTCATAAAAAGTCCCTACTTCTTAACAGGAACTCCAAGATTGAATATCTTAATTTGTTTTGATTATTTACAAATGGAATTTGACATATTTCTTGTCTACCTGATTGTATTATGGACAATTTTAAACACATACAAAATTAGAATATAATAACCACTCATGTTCTCATCACTCAACTTTAAAAAATCGAGAACTTATGCCTAATTGTGTTTCATCTAGACGCCTACCCCAATACACACTGTATTATTTTGAAGCAGATCTTAATTGGCATCTGTAAGCATTTATTCATCCATAAGCATTTCAGTATATGTCTCTAAAAGATAAGGCTCTCTTTTTAGAATCATTATCACACCTAGGAAAAAATTAACAATAATTCCAAAATATCAACATATACTCATATGTTTAGATTGGCAGTTGTTTCACAAATGTCATATGTGTGTATACTTTTTCCGGTTTATTTTTGACTCAGGACCCAAATAAAGACCACACAATTGTGTGTTGTAGTTTAGCACATTTTTTAATATAAAGGTTTTAATTGTGAAAATTTTTAAAGTGTAGAAAATAGGTATTAGACATGCAATTAACAAATATTTCTATTTTGCCGTATTCAGATCATTGCCTTTTTGCTTTTTTAAAGAAATAAAATGTTAAATATTGCTAGTTTCTTACCCATATCTTTTCCCTTTTTTTTCCTACTCAGAGTTAACAAATATCCTCAAATTGGTGGATATGATTTCCACAGTATGCTTTTATGCTATTGCTACATTTTTAAATATTGCTACATATTTATATATAAAAACAAAAATCACAAATTTTAACACTTATATAGCCATTTCAATATATATGTATGTTCTGCAACTTAGTACTTTTCACTCAGAATGCATATTCATACATGTGACCCAAATTGCTCATTTTAAACTACTATATGTTATTTCTCTTTAATGAAAAAATTCTAGCATATTTATTACTAAGGAGCATTTATGTGATCTTACCAATTTTTTCCTATTAGAAGTAAAGATCAGTAAACATCCTTTCATGCACATCTCCTTAGTCACATGAATGAGAGTTCATTTCAATTATAACACCTAGAAGTGGTGAGGATGTCTTCACTATTGCCAGGGATGACTGATTTTGTTCCAAAGTTGTACATGTGACTATCATCAGCAAGATGTGAGATCTCCAGTTCCTCCAGATCCTACCCAGCATGTAGCATTGTTAGGTTTCTAAAATTTGCCTGTATGCTGGGTATGAAATGGTAACTTATTCTTTCATACTTCTCTGATTACCAATGAGATTTAACATCATTTCATTTTTATGGGCTATTTAGATTCCCCTTTCTATGAATTTCCCATTCATAAAAGTTTTTTCTAACTCAAAGCAGATTTTCAAGTTTCAAATATATCCACTCTTAATTATATAGACAAGTTAATTCTTTTGGAATAGCTTTAATATATTTTGTACTTTGAGAAATAGTTTTCAGAGAAATCATGTTTACAATGATGTGTGAACACTTTAAGATTAAAAAAAGCCATTGGTGAGAACTGAGTTCTTTCTAGGTGGAGAAAAGTCAATTACAACTGCGGAAACTACTCAAAATGTTATTGACTATGCTGTTCCATCCTACTGAGACTAACCATCTGCTTTGTTTTTTATTTGCATACTTTTTTCCTTACTCCTTGCTAAGTTTTCCTCCAAAGCTCCTGTGCCTCTCTCAATAACTTATCAATTATTTTAAACACACTCAATACAGCCAACACCTATCCACTTCATTTCCTTTCCTGAAATTTTGCCTTTGTGGTCTTCTGTGCTTCTGCTCCGCTATGGACTTGCTCTCCAGGCCTGCTCCGTGTGGTCACTCAGGGCCATCTCTTCTCTCTCCCGCGTTGAATCCTCTGTGCCCTCAGTCTCATGCTGCCCTCTTTACGGTATTTTCTTTTATTTGCTTGGACATATCTTCAGGATCTCCCTAAGAAAAGATCTAATAAAAGGAAATTTTTTTCCATATTAGCAGGAATGTCCTTCTCATTTTATTTTTGCTACTCTGATATTTGTTTTTTAAATAATTTATCTGAGCTTAGACTTCTAGAAAATAAAACCATTTTCCTCTAGCATGTTGAAGGATTTGATTCTTCCACTTTCCAGCATTGCTACTGAGAAGTCTGATGCCTTTCCGATTCTGGATTCTTTGTTTGTAACCTGTTCTTACTTTCTGGATAATTTTAGAGTTGTCTTTTTTGTCCCCTCATCTGAATTTTATAACATGCTACAGTGTGGCCTTTTGTTAAAATCATTTTTACTGGTTATTTCTTAGGCTCTTTCACTTTAGAGACACATTTCCCTCAGTTCCAGGAGATATTCTTTCAAAAGAAAAAAAAATACTTGCTTCTCTTCAGTTTTTTTCTTACTGTAACTGTTGCTGTTTGGAAATTGGACCTTCTGGATGCTCTGATTTTTCTGTTTTATTTTTCTCCTATTTACATTTCTTTACATTTTTGTTCTATTTTCTGTGAGATTTCTTTTGTTGTTCTTTAACTCCAGCTATTCCACTGGTTGTTTAAAAAATATTAGGTAGCATACTAAAAATATTCAAAGTATTTTTCCTGTTGTGTTACAGCTCCTATTTTATGGAATCTTGTTTTGTAGCTGAAATGTCTCTTAAATGATTTTTTGAAGATAGTAACTATGGTTTTTTGGAGTTTTCTTCAGTTTTCTGTGTTCCTGAGTTGTGTTGTTTTCTTCAAGTTAGATTTGTCTCTGTGTTTATTTTAGACTCCTGCTTTCCTATAGCATAGTTTGCCTATCATTTTGGATTGGCATGGGATTGAATTAAATAAGAGGTGTGAACAAAATACGTGGAACAATGCCTGGCATTTAATAACTATACGTTTATGTTGTTTTTGTAAATTTAAAGGTTTTCCACAGCTTGGCTGTTTACATATATAGATCACCTTGAAATACCTTAAAAACAATGTAAATGTTGAAACTTTTTGGTGATAAAAACGTAAAATGTTAGTGTTCTAAGAAACTTGAAATCTTTCATTTCAAGAATATGCGTACCGTCATCTATTTTTTATCAGTAATAAGAAATGGCCCAAGTACTATGTCAGAAATAATAGAGAAACGACTAAAGTTTGTGAACTCCTAAAGTTTCATATGTATCATTATAAATTAGAGAAAATTCTAGTTTGTCCTCATAACAGTTCTCTCCCTCACTTTATTCTGACATACTTTTTCATGGAGTGAAGATCTTGAAGTGACTGCTTTAGCCTAGGAATTACTAATAGTTTACAGACTGTTTCATCTGTGATACAGCCTATAATTTGGTTAAATCTATGGAAGTGAATGTCATCCTGAGTATCATGGTGGGAAAAAGCTGAGGGCTGACTGCCATCTAGTTCAAGTGCCTAAGTTTACAAATAAGGAAATGGAAGTTCTAGACAAAGTTATTACCCAAGGTCAAATAATGCTAGTGGCTGAACAGGAGAAGCCCTGCAATGAAATCCTATCTTGACTAGACTTTCAGTTTGCTTCTGCTAAGAAGACCAGGGTTAGACTAAATGAAATTTTAACATTCTTTCTAAACATAAGAATTCCAAATTAGTGATTTGCTATGATTCTAATTATTTTCAAATTAAGTATTCACTAATTCATTTATTCATTTGGCAATATATGTTGAAACCTACTATGATTATGACCTGAAATTTACTTTGATAATTTTGGACTAGTTATACTACTTTTATTTCCTATTTCTTAAATATGACTTTTTAAGCTTAAAATGAACTCAAATTTAAAAGACTAGAGAATAGAAATCCAAATTCCAAGAAAACCTTATCAACTCATTTCTAGGGACAGATACACTGAGGCTATAAGATGAAATATTTCCTGAATTCCATTTTATGTAGGAGATGTTATTAGATTTTCTAGGCAAGAGCAAAGACCATACCCGAATCTATCTTTTTTTTTTTAATGGATAGCTATAAACTTAAATGAACCATATCCATTTTATAGTGTAGGTTCACACAATTTGTGTATCTTTCTAAATAGATATAAACCCATACATGCACTAGCCAGTGCCTTGTCATACAGTTCCATTAAAATTGATCTAACCCTACTTGGCATCCAGAGGAGGCTTCTAATTTATTGTCCCAGTGTTCCATTTATATTAGATATGTAGAAGCTAGACTGTTGAAATAACAGAACCCTTTATAATATTGTAGTTGAAATATATGGAAGCCTATAGACTTTTTAAAAGTTATCATGGAAATTTTCAAACCTATACAAAGGTAGAGAGAATTGTTTAATGAACCCAATCTTAGTTGAATGCTTTTTCTCTCCTCTCACATTGGGCTATCTTGAAGCAAATCCGGGACATCCTATCATTTTATGCAGAAATACTTCAATGCCTTTCTCTAAATAAGGACTTTTTTCCCCCCTTTAACATAACCACAATATGATCATCACATCTTAAAAAAAATTAACAGTTGTTAAAATCATGCTCTCAAGCACTTGGATTTTTCTGGATTGTCTCAGAAAGATTTTTTCCCCTTCAGTTTGTTTGAATTAGAATCCAAATAATTTCAGTATTGCATTTGGTTGGTATGTCTCTTAAGTCTCTTTTAATCTAAAATTCTCTTGCTTCCTTTTAAAAAATGTACAATTGTTAAAAAGACTGGGTCAGGTTTTTTGTTTTTTATTGTATTAAATGCTTCTTCAGTCATAAGGGCCGCGTTTTTTTTTTTTTTTTTTTTTAATTTTTTTTATTTTTAGAATAAAAGACTGAAAGAGAGAAAGAGGAAGAGATTTTAGAAAAAGAGAGAAAAGGAGAAAGAAAGAAACAGCAAAAGAAAGAAAAAAAGAATGAAAGAAAGAGGAAGAGATTTTAGAAAAAGAGAGAAAAGGAGAAAGAAACAGCAAAAGAAAGAAA